>JAZKJV010008046.1:0-129347 GCA_037367405.1 Ottelia alismoides | reverse complement strand
TCTCAGACCAATGGTCTCGCTGAAGTACCGAACAGGGAGATCAAGATGATATTGTAGAAGGTATTCCGCCCGGACCAAAAGGATTGGTCACAACTTTTGGACTCAGTCTTGTGGGCATGTCGAACTTCCTTCAAGACTCCTTTGGATACATCTCCCATCCGTCTCATTTATGGCAAGCCCTTCCATTTACCTGTTGAGATTAAGAACAAGTCACTATAGGATATCACTGAGATATTATTGGATCCAGAGAGTATAGGAGATCAAAGGAAGGCAGAATTGGCAGCTTTGGAGGAGCTTAGAGATATATCCTTAACGAACAACCTACAATATAAGGATCGAGTAAAGATATGACATGATTCTCATATCACCCATAAGCATTTTGAGCCAGATCAGAGAGTATGGTTGTTTGATGCCAAACTTAGATAATTTCCAGGGAAATTGTAGAGTAAATGGAAAGTACCATACCTGGTTCAAAAGGTGCATGACAATGGTAGTATCGACATATCTGAGATGTCATCTGAGTCCATCTTTCGCGTTAATGGTCAGCACCTCAAACCATATCTAGATCATGAGCTGTTGATCGTTGATGTCGCCCCTATTCATATTGCATGAGATGTGGTCTTTGACTCACATCATTTGCATCTCATGCCTGATTATTACTGTCTTCCACATTGTACAGATTCAGATGTCCATATCACTTCATAATTTAGTCTAACACCCCATCTGCATCTTATGATTATGCTATACTTGGGGTGTACTTTACCTTAAGTATAGGGGTGTCAGACTCTTGATTATTCTTTTGATTTTTTTACCTATTTTGCTGCCTATGCTTAGGGATATTTTACCCTAAGCCTAGGGGAGGTTGACCCTGTACATCCTAACTCTCGATTTTTCCCTTTGTGTATAGTCTGCTATACTGAGGATTACTTGATCCTAAGTAAAGGGGGATCACCGAGATCTATTCATTTCATTCTTTTATTCGTCGTTGTGGTATAGTATTCCTTCTCACTTCCCTATACTAAGCACGAGTTATGTCTTCTTCATCGTTCGTTGATCACTCTGAGGACATCGTTCGGGCTAAGTATAGGGGGTGTTGTATGTATTACATATATATTTTAGCCATTACTCCTTTGTGTGAATGGGTAAATAAATAAAATGGCTAAAATCCATGAACCTAAAAATCATAATTTTTTTAAAAAAATCTTATACATAAAATTCTTTGTTGCACATACATAACTATTTATAAAAATTAATTTTGTATAAATGCTTGTAAAAATGTTTGCTTGTGAAATTCTTGTAAATATTTTGATGTCAAAACTATGTATATAGTACAAAATTTTTGTAAAATGATTGAAAAAGAAAAGTTTGCAAAACCCATTGTGTAAATGTTTGTAAATAGGTTGCAAAACTCCTGCATTCATGCATACATTCAAACATTTTTCGAAACCTTTGCATAAAAATATTTTTGTAAATACTTGCATATTCTTATGAATTATAGTAGACATTTAAACTAGTCTGGAATTAAAATTGGAAAATGGAGCTTGGTTAAGACCTTAGTCCACCTAATTCTAAGAGGAACATTATAAGATTTAGGGTTAAGACATTTCAGGTCCATTACTGACTTAATTATTTGAGTCCGCTAGGCTATGTTCAAATGTCATCTTGATGATCCTAAGTAGAAAACTTAACAACCTACGTAGAACACTTAACAACGCACACATGACTCTCACAGACAATGGCTTTACCTGCACCAGCACCTTACACATAGCTCTCTACGGATGAGGTTGTGAGGAGGTTGTTTCCTTTGGCTTGGAGTAGCATACGAGGGTAGTATTTCAAGGTGAAACCTCTCATCTTCCTTTAAGGAAGGAAGTGCACCTCAACTTGGTCTGGTGGTGTTGAGGTCCAAAGACAGGAGGTGTGGGTTGCAATAATGCATCAAAAGAGGGATAGTCTACTAGCTCAAGAGGAAAAAGTCCTTATATATATATATATATATATATATATATATATATATATATATATATATATATATATGGGTAAAATGGGGCTGCCCCCAGGGAGTAGCCAACTTGGCTACTCCCACCCTTATTTTTCCCTCATTTTTTTATTTTTTTGGAAAATAAAAGTTTGTATATTCATCATTATATCCCTCCCACATTCTATTAAAATTTCGTTAGAAACAGAGACTCCTAAGCCCTCCATCCAGACGTCATTTTTTTAACGGTCGCAGAATTTTTTAAATCGACCATGTTTGGATGGAGGCCGTAGGAGTCTCTGTTTCTGACGAAATTTTAATAGAATGTGAGAGGTTTATAATGATGAATATACAAATTTTTATTTTCCAAAAAAATAAAAAATGAGCGAAAAATAGGGGTGGGAGTAGCCAAGTTGGCTACTCCCTTGGGGCAGCCCCATTTACCTCTCTCTCTCTCTCTCTCTCTCTCTCTCTCTATATATATATATATATATATATATATAGGGGGCCCTTCTAATGAGGCGGGTCTTTCCTGAAATTCAGAAAGCCACTACCAAATTTGTAAATTACGTAACAATTTTGTAAATTTAAACTACATATTGTAAAATACTAACGATTATACAATTATGTAAAATATATCATCCATATTGTAACAAACTTTTAATGTCAAATATAGTAATATTTTCATAAATTTTTCATGATATACATATTATATTAATATTTAATATTAAATTTATGGAGTTAGAATGTGTAAAATAAATAAAATAAATGCTTAAATTGACGTGGCTTTCCATGCATCCAAGAAAGGTGCACCTCATTTGAAATATTTCCTATATATATATATATATATATATATATATATATATATATGGGTAAAATGGGGCTGCCCCCAGGGAGTAACCAACTTGGCTACTCCCACCCCTATTTTCCCCTCTTTTTTTTATTTTTTTTGCAAAATAAAAATTTGTATATTCATCATTATATCCCTCTCACATTCTATTAAAATTTCGTCAGAAACAGAGACTCCTAAGCCCTCCATCCAGACGTCATTTTTTTAACGGTCGCAGGATTTTTTAAATCGCCCATGTTTGGATGGAGGCCGTAGGAGTCTCTGTTTCTGACGAAATTTTAATAGAATGTGAGAGGGATATAATGATGAATATACAAATTTTTATTTTCCAAAAAAATAAAAAAATGAGGGAAAAATAGGGGTGGGAGTAGCCAAGTTGGCTACTCCCTGGGGGCAGCCCCATTTACCTCTCTCTCTCTCTCTCTCTCTCTCTCTCTCTCTATATATATATATATATATATGCTGCACCATGTAGATATGTTGTACATATGCCCATCAAAAAATATTTGTGCAAAAGAAAGAAAAACTCCAAAAAAGTGGATAGGCTTGATTGAAAATAAAATTCCTGCCGGAGTGTATATAGCCAAATAAAGCAAAGCTTATGTTACCCATTCTCATCTCATGAAGCTTGCAGTGGGAGACTTAGCTACATCGGTTAAGCTCCCAGAGATATATGGCTACACTGATCATGATCCATTCTCTTCTTTTCCCTCTTATTGAGCCGGTTGAACTTGAACTTAGAAGGGAATACCCCGCTCCTCGAGGAAAGAGCTGCTGGACTAGGGCATTAGAGTTACCTTGTTGAGGGATGTTGTTTCTTTATCATTTCTGAGGTGAGGAGCTACATATTACTTACACTGTACAAGAAAAGATTCATGGTCATTAGAGTTTGTGTATGTAGACTTGTTCTGATCTAGAATATCGAGGAGTGTTGACCATAGATTGGTGGAACAAGAGGCTGTTGGGTCTTAAACCTAGGTCCAATTAAAATTCCAACAAATTAATAATCCAAATGCCTGACTTGGCTCCATAGTTCAATTTCATGAAGACAAGTTTAATAATAAACCTTGATTCTCCTTCTTTTTCTTTTCTTTATCCTTTTTCACTTCTTTTTCAAATAAGTGTTTGCTAAGGGACTAGCAAAGATAAAGTATAGGGAGGTGTTGAATCCCTGATTCTTACTCTCTATTCTTTTGTTTTAACTATTTATCTTGGCAAATCATCACGTAGATAGGTGTAAATACAATAAGTTAGCATGCATCATGTAATTGTTAATATTACATATTTAGCATATTTTTTTGCAAAAATAAAATAATAAAGGAAAAAAAGTAGGGATGTATTTAGAATAAATGCAGAGTGAGCCGAACCCAAAAGAAGGTCAATTATTGACCTGATCGCCAAATGAATAAGTAGAGAGAGATAGGATCTACTCTATATTGTATATATATCACTTATAATTATTTTTGACAATATAAAAATAAAATATTCTTTCTACCTTCTTGTATTATTTCCTAAAAAGAAAATAAATATAAAATAAAAATCAGGAAAATAAAATTTTAAAATTAAAATAAAACCATCTCTCGCTTGTATAAGGCACATGTATACATGACTCACTCCCTATTTATTAGATACATGTAAATAAAGAATAAAAATAAAATAAAAATTACTCTAGACTGCAAAAATGATGGTGTAAATAACTAAAATACAAAATTGGATTTTGTGTAAAAATAACAAAATAAAAATAATTATACAAACACATAGGTAAAGTATACCTGTATATAATACCATATAATGTATAGCAATTAATTATTTTTCATAAAATCAAGTAAAAATCACAACAAATTCCTTGAAAAATAACAAACATTTTCATTTTATTCATTTTTAATTTAAATTCATTTATTTTTTTAATCAATTATCATTATTTTTCTAGCAGTTTTCTCTTGTAGCAGCTTTTGTCTTATTCCAGCTCACTTCTAATCAGGCTAGCGGGGATTTGTTGACCTCGGTCAACTGGTCCCCGCCAGCCCCCTTTAGTCAGACCGGGTTTTGCACCGACTTCGCCCCATTTTTCGAACCCGATGCGATCACCCCTCCATCTAATCTCTTGCCCTGATTGGAGAGCACCATACCCCTAATCTACGCTCGATGCCAAATCTGGGGATCCGTGCCTCGATTCGCGGGTGCCATCCTCTTCTTCTCAGACCACCCATGCTCATATATCCTGCATGCCCTCCTCGCTTTTCCTGCACCCTTTGGCCGCGCCACGTCCTCCTGCATACCTAACCTCCTTTCCATAGTGACATCAATGGTTAGATAGGGTGAGGGGCTCTTTTTGAATGTGGAAACCCTTGGGTCCAGCGAGGAAACTCAAGCTCCGCCGCAAGGAGCCGAGCCCCAGGTTGTGCCGACCATCAAGGCTACAACCCCCTGTGGACTTCGTCTACATCCCCATGCACTCTTCTTCGCCTTCAGGTAGCTTCCGACTAGCTTCTTCTTCTACGTTAGCCCACAACCATCCACGAAGCTCCAATCATCGGATTGGGGCTGGATTAGCAGCTCCATTCCTCAACTTCGACATAACATGTTTCATTCACTGACCCCCTGGTTTGTGACATATTTGAGCAACCTAACCCTTACCGGAGCTACTCCTATGAGCACGATCGTTTCTCCTGCAGGGTTCGTGCGCAGACAGGCCACATCTGGAGGTCAGAGTGGTTCTAGGAAGCTCCAGGATTGTCGTATATCCCCAAGACCCCCTATTTGATCCTGGGCCCTTCTGAGCCTTCCAGGCGTCACAGATTGTCTTACTCAATCGATTCTTCTCCTCTGCATCTCGAGAGGACGTCGAAGCTTCACACAGTTCACGGACCAAACTCGTCGAAGGCGAGTTCTTTCTCGTTCTTCCAGATGACTCCTCTCTCGTCCGATCGGAGCCCGCCCTAGGTCTAATCTAAGTTGTTCGGCTATGGGGAGCTCCTGATCGTAAGATCCATATGAGGATCCCATATGCGCCTTCCATAGACAAAGCGGTATCCTTCAACCTCAACCGTACGATCATAAGTGGGAAGCCATCGCCCGTTGGATCGCGTATAATAAAGGGTAACTAAGAGTTAGACCTTATCTTTTCTATCTTTATTAGTCGGTCCTGTAAATATTTATAGTAGTTTAAAATTATTTATATATTTTGCATGTGGACCCTTGCTCTTTTTAGTATTTACATTTCAGTCCAGTTGCGTTGAACTCGTGTGCCATCCACGTAGTTTTGTAGTGTTTTGCAGTATCTTGAACTTCATGTATGTTACTATTTGACTACCAACTTTTCTGATATTTGCAAATCTACCCGTTGCGTGTCTTATTGTGCATGTGCGTGAATTTTTTTGGACTTTTTGCAAATATAGACTTGAACTATTTACATCTTTTATATTTTGGCCTAGATACTTTTCAGTAATTGCAAGTAGGTCCCTGTGTACTATGTAATTTGTTTTTAATCAAATTATTATTAAATTAACTTAAAAAATTCCACAAAAATTACCGTAGGGTTCTTCCAACCTATAATATTTATGGTAATTTTCGTGACTTAATTTAATTTTATTTGATATTTTCTAAAAAATAAAAAACCCTTAAAAAGGTCCTGCCTATTTTCTAAAATACCAAAAAAGATAAAAAATAGTCTCAAAAATTCCACAAAAATTCATTTGTTATTGCTTTTGTGTGCTTTGATTTTATATAGTTTTATTGCATTATCTTTCATAAAAATCCTAAAAATCTAAAAACTCTAAAAATCTTATAAAAATCATTAAAAATTCTAAAATAAATAAAAAATGGATTTCAGTTGTTGTAGTTAGATCTATTTATTTACTTTATCATAAAAATCATAACCATGACGTTTAGGTATTTTAATATTTTAAATTGCCCATCGGTCCATGTTGTGCATTGTTTTCCTGTTTCATCTTTCTTTCATTTTTATAAAATCAGAAAAATACCATAAAATTGCCAAAAACATCGAAATATTTGAAAATGGAAAAACATTTTTATTTTGATTTTTAACTATTTTTAGTCCTAATAGAAATTGTTAAAGCTCGTTTCTTGCCTAGCTCTTCTTATTTGTTTTCTAATTAGAAAATATTAAAAAATTGAAAAAATGGAAAAAAAATAAAATATGCATTTTCTGATATGATTATTGAGTACTTCGTAGGTTTTACTCGTGCTCCTTGTGTTCGACCCTGGCCTCTATACCGGGCAAAATAAATAGCGGAGATCACTTACATCATTTTTGTCGATTTATCTGTTTGATGTTGTGCCTGATTGATTTACTTATCCGAGTGGTTTCTTTATTTTCTTGATTTATTCCATTTCATGGTTTGGGTTGCAATGACCTCTTGAGATTTATCTGATACCTTAAACCATGTCATGAGACATGTCATTGGGATAGAAATGCAAATAGAAGGTCTTGGTGGGAAAATGGCGTAAATAACCCAACAAGCATGTGCTGGGATGCAAGGGTAAGCTTAGTTGGGAGGCTTGGATGTTCAGGTGGCTATGGGTACATGGAGTGCTTATGTTGCTTCGCTCGAGGCATGAGTCCACCCAGGCTAAAGGCTTAGGAAAGTGGTTCGGTGCTGCTAATAGATGTAGGACAAAACTAATAGATTCGATTCAATGGAAATTGTACACTCTCCTCCACAATGCTCCTTCTCGAGCGGCAACAAGAAGGTTGGAGTCTCATGAGCCTTTTGTTGCTCCTTCTTAGTCAAAAATGGATATGAAGGTTAGATAAGGACTATGGGACTCAGGCAAATTCAGGAGAGAGTCAGAGATGGCATGGCGATGTATGGAATGTCGGATCGATGAGAGCTCATTAAAGGCCGAGCTCGAGATCAGAGAAGCACTGAAGCCTCTGAACAATGAACCTTTTAGACACATGTAGGGGTTAGATCATTAGATGAATCACAAGAAGTGTTTTGGGTAGTGAATGGGATAAATGGAAGGTTGTTGAAGGTTGGACAGAGGAGGAGCCCTAGTTGGTGCACCTTCTTTGCAAGAAGGTGAATGGATTGGAGTTGATAGGGTTCTGGAGAACGAGGAGGTGTAAACAAAATGTCCATGAAGATATAGGGCATGATCAATTGGATTTAATGGTGTGTGTATGTGAGTAATAAAATCAGAGAAAACATAAAGGGTAGAGAATAAAGATTCACGTAGATAATGGAGAAGGAAATCAAGGATGAATGAAGACTAGAGATTGAAGTTTTTGAAGCTTTTGGTCCTTGCTCGAAACATCATCAAGGCGTGGAACTCGAGAAGCACCTGGAATGTGGGTTCCGAAATGTCCAAAGCGTTCATGGATCTCAATAGAGAAGCCTAGGTCTTCGCTTGACTTCTCTCTCTCTCTCATTGTAACTAGAAGGAGGAAGAAGCTCGTAGGGCTCTCACGTAAAGGCAGATAAGGATATTGTCATCCACCATCGTGGTTTTATTCAAGAACATGTGATTGGAGGTGGTGGTTTCAACCATTGTTGGTTGATAGAGATGACATGGAGGGTGATGTAGGAGTTGGAGAAGAAGTTGTTGAAATGACTAACTAAATGGCACTAGAATCACGGCGTGAGGACATATAGAGAAGAGAGGATAAAAGGGAGAAGTCCCTCTGGTGAAGAGGTGCGTGACCTAGAGGGTAAACTAATGAAGGTTAAAGACATGAAGGGGTCATTGGATCTTGGAATTCGCCGACCCCGATTTAGGTGTAAATGAGTGAATCGGGAGCATCTGACCATTTGATCAGGAGCTTTAGATTGGAGTTGTGATGAATGGCTGAGGGTTATATGAACAACATATTAGATGGTGGAGAATAAAGGTGGGGCTTAATAAAGGGCCAGCCATATGGCTAGCCCAGAAAAGGCCACATTGCCCGATGAAATAAAAGAAAAAATAACATAAAAGAGAAATCAAAATAAAATAGTAAATAAAGTCAAATAAAAAATGTTCTATATTAAATTTATGTATTTTTTAAAGATATAACATTTTCATGTATAATCCAAAACCAAAATACATCATATGTACATGGTAATATTTTTGTAGGTATTTTTATAGGTATAAAAATACCAATTTTAAATGTAATATATTTTTTTGTATTTTTTGACTAGGAGTTACTGTATAATATATTATTTAAAATATTACATTAATAATTATGGGTTTTTAAATATATAGGAAATGTTGAACATAAAGAAGATATATAGACATATATATACAATAAGAAGAGACATTATTTATTTACACAAATTAGCATTAATTATATACAAAGAGTACTTTGTTAATTACACCTAATATATTATATAATCAAATACTTAAGTTAAGATAAAGGGTTAAATAATAAATATAATATTGACGAATATGAGATTCATCACCCCTATATACTTAAACATTGCTAGTCCTCGAGCACCAAGTCATTTTTATAAAGAATGAATAAGTAAGTTAAGTCCCAGACTATGCATGCGAGATACAATACTGAAGGATAAACATTTTATGTATCTCTTGAGCTCTAAGTTTAATAAAGTCTCACTCAAAGGAACTCAACTTCCCTAGTTATGAGACTCTCATTGAGGACACATACATACATACACACACACACACACATACACACATACACACACAAGTATGACAATTAGTGTTGATCACATATACAAATGTAGAGTCTAAACTTCACTTTAGGTCACAATATAAGAAGTCATCCTTAGAATATAACCCTCAACTCTAGGGAACAAATAAAGATTTAATTCATTCCACCATCTCGTTAGTTGTCAAAACTGAAAGTATACTATGGAATGGCTAAGTATGGAGAAATCAAGTTTATGTCATTTATTTTCTCTTCTCACTGGAACACGGATGTCTTGAGTGTCTTATTAAATATACACTTGTATTTTTGAAGTTAATCAGTATGTACGTCAAGAACCTCGAGTCATTTGCACATATTTTTCTTGGGTACACTGAGGTATGTCTCTTTTAAAGAATCTAATATACTTTCTACACCCGAACTTGCATCGCTTACAAAGTAGAGCCCCTTTATCGTGCTCATATGACTCATATAGCCTAGTAGTTTTTATTCAAACAAACATTTTGAAAAGGTGAGGAGCACTTGCTAGTAATATAAACTCTTTGTATTTTCCTGGAATTTAAGCTTTATATATATTATGAGTACGTTTGACTATCTCTACTGCTTTAACCAAGTTGGCGCATACTAATCAACAATTGTAATATTTTTACGCACACTGACACTTAGGTTTTCATCTAGATAGTATAGGAACCTTGTTCCCATACCGACTAATGTGCCGACACTCATGTTTCATGAAGTAATTCTCTAGGACTCAAGAGTAGTCAAGGGAAAGGCAAAGATGACGTGGCGATGTCTGGAGAGTCAGATCGATGAGAGCTTGTTAGAGGATGAGCTTGAGATAAGAGAAGCAGTGAAGCCTCTAATCAATGAACACTTGAGACACATGTAGGGGTTAGCTCATTAGATGAACTGTAATAAGTGTTTATGGGGTGCGAATGGGATGAATGGAGGTTGTTGAAGGTCGGATGGAGGTGGATCACTAGTGGGAGCACCTTTTTTCGGAGCAGATAGGATTCTGGAGAAGGAGGGGTTGCGAACGGAGATGTCCATAAACATCTAGGGCATGATCAATTGGATTTAGTGGTGTATGTATGTGAGTAATAAAATCATAGAAAACATAAATGTGAATAATAAAGATTCACCTAGGGAATGGAGAAGGAAATCATGGATGAATGGAAGCTTGGGATTGAAGCTTTTGAAGCTTTTGGTCCTTGCTTAAAATATCAGTAAGGCATGAAAGTCGAGCAGCACCTGGAATGCGGGTTGTGACATGTTTAAGGTGCTCATGGATCTCATTGGAGAAGGCTTAGGTCTTCGCTTGACTTCTCTCTCTCACTCACTCACTATAACTAGAAGGAGGAGGAAGCTCATACGGTTCTCGCGTAAAGGCATATAAGGGCAGCTGCCATCCACCACTATGGTTTTCTTCAAGGAATATGTGGTTGGAAGTGGTGGTTTCAACCATTGGTGGTTGACAGAGCTGACATGGAGGGTTATGGAGGAGTTGGAGAAGAAGTGGTTGAAACAACTGATCGAATGGCACCAGAATCATGGAGTGAGGACATGTAGAGAATAAAGGATAAAAGGGATAAGTTCATATAGTGAAGAGGGGAGTGATTTGGAGGGGAAACTGCTGGAGGTTGAAGACACGTAGGGGTCATTGGATCTTGAAATTCGACGATCTTGATTTGGGTGTGAATGGTTAAACGAAAAGCGCCTAATCGTTTGATTAGGCGCTCAATATTGGAGTGGGGATGAATGGCAAAAGGTCATCTGAACAACATATTATATGGTGGAGAATGGAGGTCGTGCTTAATAAAGGCACGCCTACGTGACTAGAGCAGAAAAGGCCTTGTGACCCATTGAAATAATGGAAAAGGTAACATAAAATATAAGTCAAAGAAAGTAAATAAAGTCAAATAAAAAATATTTATATTAAAATTGTGTATTTTTTTTAAAGATGTACAACTTTCATGTAGAACTCAAAATCAAAATACAATATATATACATAGTAATATTTTTGTAGGTATTTTTTTAGATTAAAATACCCATTTTAATTGTTATATATGTTTTTTTTGTATTTTTTGTTGAGGGTTAATATGTAATATATTGTTTACAATATTAAATAAATAATTATGGGATTTTAGATATATAGGAAATACATAAAATAGAGGTATATATACATATTTATATATAATAAGAAGAGATTTTAATTATTTACACAAATTAGCATTAATTATATAGAAAAATACTTTGTTAATTGGAAAAAATGGCGTTGCCCCCAGGGCTGCCCCTGCACCCTTTTTCGTATTTTTTAAATTTTTTTGCAAAATATCACCATGCATATTCATCTATATACCCTTTCAATATGCTATTCGAATTTTGTTAGAAACATATACTCCTATGCCCTCCATCTAAAAAAGGTAATTTTAATGGTCTAAACATTGATGTAATTGATGTGTTCTTGATGGAGGGCATAAGAGTCTCTGTTTTTGACAAAATTTGAATGGCATATTAAAGGTGTATATAAATGAATATATATGTGGTGATATTTTTCAAAAAATAAAAAAATTGGCAGAAAAATGGCTTAGGGTTGCCCCAAAGGGCAACCCCATTAAACCCTTCTTAATTATACCTACTTAATTATACAATGAAGAAATTAGGTTAAGATAGAGGTTAAATAATCAATATAATATAATGAATTTGAGATTCATCACCCCATATACTTAAATATTGCTCGTCCTCGAGCACAAAATCATTTATAAAGAATGAACAGGTTAAATCCCTAATCGTGGATGTGATATGCAATACTAAATAGGATACACGTTTTATGTGACTCTTGAACTCTATGTTTAACCAAGTCTTACTCAAGAGGAACTCAACTTCCCTAGCTATCAAACTCTATAAGGATGCATACATACCTACATACATACATGCATGCATACATATGTACATACGTACACACACACACAAACATAGAAGTGTGACAATTAGTGTTGTTCTCATATACAAGTGGAGAGTTGAAGATTCACTTTAGGTCCCAATATAAGAAGTCATCATCAGAACCCAACCCTCAGCGCTAGGCTGCAAATAAATTTTTGCTTCATTCCATGATATCTTTAGTTGTCAAACCTGAAAGTGTAAGATGGAATGGTCGAGTAAGGAGGAATATGGTTTATGTAATTTATTTTCTCCTCTCACTGGAACACAAATTTCTTGAGTGTCTTATTAAGTATACACTTCTATTTTTTATGTTAATCAATATGTATGTCAAGAATTCTGAGTTGTCTATAATTGTTTTTCTTGGGTACACTGGGTATGTCTCCTTTAAAGTATCTAATATACTTTCTACACCCAAACTCGTATCGCTTACTATGTAGAGACCCTTTATCGTGCTTGCACGACTCATATGTCCTAGTAACTTTTGTCCAAATGACACTTAGAAATGGCTGGGAGTGTTTCCAGTAGCAATTTATATTTTCTTAGAATTTTTGGTATTTTCTCATTTGGTGTATATATATATTATGTATACTTCAGCTAGATCAACTGCTTTTACCAAGTAGGCAAATACTAATAAACAATTTTAATATTTTTACTTATACTAGCACTTGGGTTTTCAACTAGATAGTACAGGAATCTCGTTCCCATACTAGCTAATGTGTTGGCACTCATGTTCCATGAAGTAATTCTATGGGACTCAAACGAAATCAAGTAAGAGGAAGAGATGGCATGGTGATGTCTGGAGAGTCGGATCTATGAGAGTTTGTTAGAGGTTAAGCTCGAGACCATAGAAGCAGTGAAGCTTCTGATCAATGAACCATTGAGACACATGTAGGGGTTAACTCATTAGATGAAGCACAAGAAGTGTTTAGGGCGTTTGAATTAGATGAATGAAGGGTTGTTGAAGGTTGGATGGAGGTGTAACCTTCTTTGCAAGAACATGAATGGATGAGAGTGGATAGGGTTCTGGGGAATGAGGAGGTGTGAATAGAGATGTTCATGAAGATCTAGGTTGTGATCAATCTGATTTAATGGCTTGTGTATGTGAGTAACAAAATCAGAGAAAACATGAAGGATGGAGAATAATGATTCACCTAGATAATGCAGAAGGAAATTGGACATGAACTAAGACCTAAGATTGAAGTTTTTGAAGCTTTTGGTCCTTGCTTGAAACAACGTTAAGGCATGAAGCTCGAGCATCACCTGGAATATGGGTTGCAACATGCCCAAAGAGGTCATGGATCTCATCGAAGAAGGTCTAGGTCTTTACGTTACTTCTCTCTCTCTCATTGTAACTAAAAGGAGGAAGAAGGCCGTAGGGTTCTCGTGTAAAGGTAGATAACGGCAACTATCATCCACCACCATGGTTTTATTCAAGGAACATGTGGTTGTAGGTGTCGGTTTCAAATGTTGGTGGTTGATAGAGCTGACATGGAGGGTGATGGTGGAGTTGGCAAAGATGTAGTTGAAACGACTAGTCGAATGGCACCATAATAATAGAGTGAGGACATGTGGAGAAGAGAGGATAAAGGTAGACGTTTGTCCAATGAAGAAGTGTGCGATCTTAATGGGAAACTGCTAGAGGTTGAAGACATTAGGCATAGTTGGATCTTGGAATTTTACGGCCCTGATTTGGGTGTGAATGGGTGAATGGGAATCATCTGATCATTTGATGAGGCGCTCTAGATTGGAGTGATGATGAATGGATGAGGGTCATCTAAACAACATATTAGACGATGGAGAATGGAGTTGGGGCTTAATAAAGGCCTGGCCACGTGGCTAGCCCAAAAAACACGTGGCCCAACAAAATAAAAGAGAAAGTAACATAAAAGATAAATCAAAATAAAATAGTAAATAAAATAAAATAAAAAATGTTCTATTTTGAAGCTGTGTATTTTTTAAAGATCTACAACTTTCATGTAGAACCCAAAAACAAAATACATCGTATATACATAGTAATAATTTTTTAATATTTTTTATATAGAAAAATACCAATTTTAATTATTATATATATTTTGTATTTTATAATATAAATTAATATGTAATATATTATTTACAATATTACATTAATAATTATATGATTTTAAATATATATATGTATAGGAAACACATAAAATAAAGAGCACAAATAGACATATATATATATATATACAATAAGAAGAGTCTTTATTTACACAAATAAGTGTTAATTCTATATAAAGATTACTTTTTAAATTATGACTAGTTGATTATATAATCGAATAATTAGGTAAAGATAGAGGGATAAATAATCAATATAATGTTGATGAATCTGAGATTCATCAACCCATATACTTAAATATTTCTCGTCCTCAAGCACTAAATCATTTATAAAGAATGAATAGGTATGTTAAATTCATAATTGTGCATGTTAGATACAATACTAATTTTAAGATACCAATTTTAGATGACTCTTGAATTCTAAGTTTAAACAAGTCTCACTCAAAGGGAACTCAACTTCCCTAGCTATCATACTCTCTCTAAGGACACAATATATAGAAGTATGACGATTAATGTTGATCAAATATACAAGTGTAGAGTCTAAGCTTCACTTTAGGCCCCAATCTAAGAAGTCATCCTTAGAACCCAACCCTCGCTCTAGTGAACAAATAAAGTTTTACTTCATTCCCCGCATCTCTTTAGTTGTCAGACCTGAAAGTGTAAGGTTGAATGGATGAGTATAGATGAATTAGGTTTATGCCATTTATTTTATCCTCTTACCGGAACACAGATGTCTTGCGTGCCTTATTAATTATACACTTTTATTTTTTAAATTAATCTATTTGTACGTCAAGAATTCGAGCCATATGTAATTGTTTTTCTTGGGTTCACAAGGGTTTGTATCTTTTAAAGTATTTAATATACTTTCTACACCCATACTTGTACTGCTTACTATGTAGAACCCCTTTATAGTGCTCGCACGACTCATATGGCTTGGCAACTTTTATCCAAATGGACACTTTGAAAAGGTGGGGAGCGCTTGCTAGTAATATAAGATCTTTGAACTTTCTTGGAATTTTTTAGATTTTCTCTTTTGATAAATATAGTATGTATAATCTTGGCTAGATCAACTTCTTGTACCAAGTTGACGCATACTAATCAAGAATTTTAATATTTTTATGTACACTAACACCTAGGTTTTCATCTAGATAGTATAGGAACCTTGTTCCTATACTAGCTAATGTGTCGACACTCATGTTTCATGAAGTAATTCTCAATCATATCCCATGCTCAAGCCTCATAGTATCATGCCGAAACTCAAACCTATCATCCTAGTTCCTTAGGCGAAACATTGTCTCATCGTAATAATTATACAATCATGCATGTGTTGTGTTGGCCATATTCTTTTAAGAATAGAGATTATACATGCAACATAGAATGCATATCCTTCAAACTATGGAGTTTATGTTATTACTCCTAAGACCCTAATGAACAAGAATGGTGAAACTTTATGTTAAGTGTCACTCTAAATCAAGCATCCTAAACTAGTACAATTCTTATGTGACGTGAATGTGTCTTGGATAAAATCACTTATTAGTTAGCATTTATTTTCAAAATTTCCCCAAATAATTTCAAATAATATCTTTATATATATATATTAAATGTTTTATAAAATAATTTGTCAAAACCATAAGAACCATTTTACAAACTACATGTAAATTTATTTATAAAACATGTCACATATTTATTAAGAATTTTCAAAACATTTTTACAAAATAATTCACAAATAAGTTTCAACTTCACATACCCTTAGCTCATTATGTAATTTCAAAATAATAAAAATATGAGATATGGATAAAATATATATGTAATATTTATAGACACCCCTATACTTAGCTTGTGCTATGTCCCCATGGCACAAAGTGAAATGACGAACATAGCTCGTATTAAGTATAGGGTGGAAAATTAAAAGAGAACATAAACTGACCTCCTCCTATAATTAGGCTTTAAAGAGTCAAAGTGAAGAAAAAAAGTTCTAATGACATACCATGGGAATGGAATAAACGAAAGGTATTTATAGAACATGGGCTGACCCCCATATACTTAGGCTTTGAATAGCCTAAGTAAAAAGGAAGAACATCATAAAGAGGAGGCTTAGAGACACAAGAGGGTCACGAAGAATAAGAAAATGAGGAGTCGGAGTTAGAGGAAACAAGGAAGGTTGAATCTCCAGTGCTATTGAATTTGTTATGAATTGAATCTCTTCTGTTGTTGTATCTCATGCTGAGTGGTCTGGAATGACATCAGACTCTCCAATCCGCACGAAAGAAATCTCCTTAATATGGACCAACTATTCATTTTATTTGATAAAGTTCTTAAGCAATTACTCGTTAACTAAGAAAGAGCATCCACCATCTGTGAGATCTGATATCTCTATACTGCCATTATTGTGCACTTCTCTGACTATGTATGGAATCGTCTATTTTGACTTCAATTTGTCATGAAAGATCTTCAACTTAGCATTGAACAACAATACCTTCTGTCATGGGACAAAGTTCTTGCACATGATGTGTTGATCTTGCCATTTCATAACCTTATCATTGTAGACCACATTGTTGCCATATGCTATGTTTCTGATCTTTATGATCTCATTCAGATCTAGGTCTCTATTCTTCTTTACTTATTGAATATTCCAGTTTATTCTCCTTGTTACCCATTCAGATTTATGCACTAACTCAGTAGGAAAATGACATAGCTTGTCAAAAATCATTCGGAATGGGGAAGTACTGAGTGGGGTTGTAAGTTATTCTGTAGGATCATAAAACTTAGTCCAATAGCTGGGATCAATTCTTCCTGTCATGACAAACTAGATTCTTAAGTGTCCTCTTAACTTCCATATTTCATACCTTTGTCATGTCGTTCGATTATGGGTAACTCGATGATGATTAATCCTATAGTCCTTAGTTAGGATCTTCATATCACGATTCACAAAGTGGTTTCCTCCATACAAAATAATAACCTTTAGAACTCTGAACCTATAAATAATGTGGTCCTTCACAAGCTTACAGATAGTCTTACTATTCATGGTTCGCTTTGGGATAACTGATAACTGAGGTTTTCTGAGCGTCGTTGATGAATCCCCATTCATCACTCTTTATTCTTTTATTTTAGCTAAAAATCTTTGCAAAACACCATGTAGATACTTGTAAATACAATAAATTATCAAACTGCATGCTTTGTGTAAATAGCAATAATTAGCATGTTTTTGTGCAAAAATAAAAGAATGAAGAAATAAAGAAAAAGAGCGAATATTTAGAATAAATATTAGTGACCTGAACCCAAGGGAGGTCCAAGCATTGGCCTGACCACAAAATAAAACGGGTAGAGATAGATAGGGCCATTCATCATTATACACATTTCCTTCTTGGTGTATATATGCTATTTTCATAAAATAAAAATATATATGTGTTTCTCACAATTTTTATATATTTATAAAAATAAAATAAAAATAAGAAAAATAAATAAAATAAAAATAAAATCATTTCTCTCTCCTACCCTTGTACATAACATGTATATATCAATAATTCACTTATTTATTTTACCCTTGTAAATAAACAATAAAAATAAAAAAAAAATTATTTTATATCCCAACTTTTATGTTATAAATAAATAAAATATAAAATTGGGGTAATTGTACAAAAATAAACTAATAAAAATAAAAATGTAAAATATATAGGTATTTATACTTGTATATAATATTATGTTATGTTTATACATTAATTTATTTTTCAAACAAATAAATAAAAATCATTCTAAATTAATATGAAAAATAATAAATATTTTTCATGTTGAAAATATTTTTAAATAAAATCTTTTCTATATTATTTTGAATTTACAAATAATTTCCAATCCCTGAATTCTCATTGGTCCACGGGGGATTGTTGACCCCCGGTCAACTCTCCCCCCTGAACCACATTTCGCCCGTATTCGGTTTTGACACGATTTCTCCAAATATTCACGCTGCGATCCGATCACCATTTCCTCAAACCCAGGGATCCGATTGACGAGGGTAGATCCGTGATCCCCGCGTGTCGTCTCTCTTAGGGATCCGCTCCTCGATTAGCGCACCCGACTCCCATCTTCTCAGACCCCTGCTTGTATAAATCTTGACCTTCAGCCGCCATTTCACACATCTTTGGACATCGTCTTCGACTCCCAGGACCTCCATCCCCTTGGCTTGAGTGACAGCGAGCTCGAGGGACTGTTGCAGCGAGGAACGAGGAGTGTTAGCCTCTGATCCGGTGACGCATATTGCCGTTCTCCGCCACCGGCGAGCTCGAGCCTCTATAGGCGTCGCTCCATCGAGGCAAAGACCCTAGGAGGACCAGCACCTCTAGCCCAGACGTTTTCATCCATCAGGTACCTTCGTAAGCCCTTAGCTATGCTTAATTTCCGATCTTTCCAATTCTGACCGTCGACCTTCACCGGGCCGCCCAGCACGCTCTGTTCACCCATTTCCCATTCCGACCGAACCTTCACCTTCGCGAGACTTCTCTCCGCATTCTCCACCCATCCATTCACCCTGGCTCGACACGGAATAGGGACTTCAGTTCTCCTCCGCTGCCACTCGCTGGAGAGCCATGCTCTGCCTCCCCTGATCGCCCATTTCGCCCGTAACCGGGTTGAGGCAGTTTGCCCTCGACCCAACATTTGTTCTGTGCAGGATGGACGGGGAACAGACCTCATCTGGAGGTTTGACCATCGAATCACAACTGCTCCAGGTCCACCTCGTTGCCAGGCCGTTCTAGGACTTCCTAGCCTCATCGGAGCATCCCATCTGCTGCGGACCATCACCAACGTTCTTTTCCCCATCTCAACAGCACCAGAGGAGCCCTCATGCGCGCGCAACGGCTGGGCGAAGTTCACTTGCGACCAGTTCTTCCAAGCAGCTCCTCCGTCGTTCGATCGAGTCTCGTCGCCAGGTCTTATCTCCACCATCCATTTGCGAGGGGCTCGTAGCCGTCCGATTCTTCTATGTATCAGATCCAAGGCGTTGATGATCGAAGGGGTATCTAGTCACCACAGCCGTCCGATCTTACGAAGACCGCCTTCAGCCGTTGGATCTTAATAATAAGGGTAAACTTCACTTAGGCCCTTCCTATTTTATCTTTTAGCATTCAGTCCTGTAAATATTTTATGTAGTTGTTTTTAATTTGGAATAGTTGTACTTTGGACCTCAGAGTTTTCGATTTTGCATTTTAGTCCCTCCAATTGTGGTGACGTGCTTCGTCACGTGGGTTTTCTAGGATATTTGCATGTATGGGCTTGGGTTAATAAATGTTATGGATTGAATTTTTAGTTTCGATATTTGCATTTATGGCCCTGTGTGTGCTGGATTAGAACATGTGATGATTTTAGCGTGAAAATTGCATTGAGCTCGTTATCTTCTTAGCTCATGTTACATTTAAGCCCTTAGAATTTGTTTTCTTTATATCTAGGTCCCTGTGTGTTGTGCCTCATCTATTGGTTGAATAAAATATCAAATCAACTCCAAATCTCCTGAAATTTGGACATCTGGCCCCTGCCACAGTGTAAAAATTTTAGTGATTTTTTTGGGACAATTTTGTTGTGATTTTCTATTTTTAAAAATTCAAAAACCTTCGTTTTTGCTACTATTTCAATTTAAAAATCAACTAAAAATATTAAAACATTTCCAAAAAGTCTAAAAGAATTAGTTTGTTCTTGTTTTGTTGTATTTTTTCCTGTCAAATTTTTGCTTGATTTGGATATATAAAATCTCTAAAAATTGAAAAAACCTAAAAAACTCATAAAAATCATTAAAAAATCTAAAAAAAATAAAAAAAAATCAATTTCTTCTTCTGTAGTTAGGATTTTATTTGTAGTTTTTCATAAAATTGTCTTCAGATTTTTAGAGGCTATTTTCATATTTTTGAATTGCCTTTCAAATCTGGCTGCACATTGATTTCTATTTTCTGTCTTATTCTATTTTTATTAAAATCAACAAAAATCATAAAAATCTGAGACAATTACCAAAAACACTTGAAAAATTATAAAATCTAACATTTTTATTAGAATTTTTTGACTCTTTTTGTGGTATTAAATAATTCCTTTATTATGATTTGTTGGCTTGTTTTATATGTTTCTTCATAATTAAAAATCACAAAAAATTAAAAACCCATAAAATCTGCCACAAATGATTTCTTCTTTTTTATTTAATTTTCTGACTACTTCGCAGGCTTTTTAAGCCAATCCGTGCTCCTTGAGTTCGACCCTGGTCGCTATACCAGGTTTAATAAAATAGCGAGACTGCTATTCGACTTTTCTTGATTGATTACTTTATTTTGGTGGTCTTGAGTTTCTTGTTGAGTCTGACTCGAGGGGTTGAGGTCGTAACGACCCGTGATATTTATCTACCTTAATCGCTCGGTTATTCGGCTCATCAGTCGTATCGATCGACAAGGCGGATCAATAGTCGATGTCTTGACTACTCGAAAATTCCCGGTTAATCAGCAATTAACCCGCAATAATTATTAAATTATAAAATTTGGAATTAATATTTGTTCACTCTACCATAAAATGCATGTGTGTAAGCATGTAGAGGTCGAACCACAGATAGAAAAATAGGTAGCCTATGGTTATCTATGTACAACCGAGTCATTTGTGCAAAAAATGCTTTTTGTGGGTTCTTAATTTTATACTTCTTTATTGGATTTTTTTATTTTTTATTTCATATTTTCTTTTTATATTTTTTATATTTTTTTCTTTTTTTATAAATATAATGTACCCCATATAAGGATTTCTTTATGTAATACATAGAGGTATATTTATAAATGCAATTTAATATAAATAAAATTTATAAAATAAATTAATTTTCGGTTTCAAATATTTTTCTAATGTTTTTATAATTTTCCAAGAATTTTTGCTAATTTTTACGTATTTTAAGATCAAAAATAGCCCAAATATGAGATTAACTAAATACCCGAAATTAAATTGGGTTTGAAAATAATAAATAAGCCCCAAAATTACCTAAATTAATTTTAATATGTAAATAATTATATATAGATAATTTTTACACAGAGAAACATATTTTTTAGGTTTTTTGTGGAATTTGTTTTATTTTTTGTTTGATTTTAGAGCTTTCAGATGTTTTTAATTTTCTTTTACTATTTTTAAGGGTTTTTTATTTCTGGACTCAATAAATATGAAGATATAAAATATATAATTTTTTTGGAATTTTTCACAAACTTTTTATATTATTTTGGTATTTTATAAATTAAACAGGGACTAATTAGGCTCCTTTCAAATTTTTAAAATTGGAAAAATGCAAAAAATGCGGATAAAAAATGTGCACGTGAAAATACACAGCGTGAAGCATTTTTCCCTATTTTGTTTTATATTTTTGGAGCACTATAGCTATTTTAATTAAATAGATGAAGCATACAAAAATTAATATCCTAGCAAGGGCATTTTTGCAAATGAAATAAATAGCAGAGGCAGCAGTGTAAATTTCCTAGAAATATACAACGTGAATAATATTTTATTGAATTAAATTATAATTACAAAAACCCATCGGGGTGCCTGTGTAATTTTCCCATTATATCACCTCACGTGGGACGACACGTGAGGTGACGTGGACTGGACCTATTTGTAATTTCAACAAGTTCAGGTTCCTTTTGGAAAAATATCCACTTTCTTTTACACATAATATTTTTTTACAACGCTAAATAATAAATACAAACATGACAGGGTGCAAGTGCAAATTACACCTTTAATAGCGCGCAGCAGACGGTCTGATTTTCTTCACTTATACACGTGTCGTCCATCAGCGGTCGATGATGTTTCACTGTGGATGTCCAAGATTAGATATCTGAGCGAGATCTGATGGCTCTGGAGCTTTACATTCGATGGCGTAGGGTGGATGTGGGAGTGCCTCCTAAATCGGACAGCTGGAAGACCGACTGGAAGAACAGGGAAAGGGCTCGCCGTTGGCGAGCTTCGATCAGGCATTGCGAGCTCCTCCAGCCACCTCCCGCACCGCCACGGGGCTCTTCATGTTCCTGGAAGCCTCTCGCGTATGTGGGAACCCTCAGCGAGGTACCTGGACCCCTAGCGTGTTCAGGAGAGGTCGAGGAAGGAGAGGGGGTCTAGGTACCTGTTCTTCATGAGAATCGACTCGAAGACGAGTCTTCTAGCACGTCTGGACCTGCAGAAGGATAGAGCACAATAAGGTGAAGGTCCCCCAGGCCTTATTTGGTTGGGATGAGTGAAAAATGGGTGTTGTGAAGGTCTCCGGCGAACAACGGAGGGTGGAGGCCTGATCTCCTGATCCACGATGGAAAAGGGGGGTTGGAGGCACGTGGGGTGAGGGGAACGCGTTATTGAAAGATATGACATTGTCAGATGGTCGGAGCGACAATAGCGGAACACGGAGAAGCTTCCCGGAGCTCGACTCCGACGAAGTACGGGCAGAGGGATTCAGAGGCGATTAGTTACCTAAATCCTATTCTAAATGCATAAAAGTAATCCTATGACTAAATGACATAAAATGAGAGAAAAAGGCAACTCCTATGTCTGGTGGCAGACCAAGGAGCAGGGCCACACCAGAGCGCCATCGTGGGTGCAGCCCTGACCTCCTCCTACCAATGCAAGCCTCCATGAGCTTCCTCCCGTCACAAGGAAACTATATGGGCCGAAGACTAGGGCAGAAGAAGGGCTAAGGTTAACCATATTTGTGGAGGAAGGCCAGGGTTCTTATTTATAAACATTGCGGTGCACCCTTATTGATCGTGCTGAATCATATAATCGATGGGGTTTTGGGGGTGAATCAGATTAGCTAGCGTGAATCAGGCATGATCAATGATCATCTTATCTTTAGGAAGCAAGGTCGATAGATGGACGAGATGTCATGGAAAAGGGTCGGAAAATCGGGGACAAGACACTCACGTCCCTTCAGGCGGCTGGACGTCAAGTTGACCGAGGTCAACTTTTGACACGCCCTGATTGGAACACCTAGGCCGCTAGGCGACAAAACATCCTGGTTTATTAGAGAATAATTAACTAAAAATAGAAAATGATTTTATTATTTTTTTAGTATAAAATAAAATTTGTTTATTATTTTATGTAGTATTTTTTGTGTTATTTATTTATTTTTTTATGTATTTTGTGATAAATTTATTTTTAATGACTTATTTATAGGTTTATATACCAATAATTTGTACATTTTTTATTTGAAATTTTTTATTATTTAATTTTAGTATTTTATATATTTATAACTTATTTTTGTGAGTATAAATATATTTTTATTTGATTTTTATGAGGTTAATTGAATAAATAAATAAATGAATATGTATATTTTGTAGGTATATTCATAGGTATTTTACCTATGTTTTAGGTATTCTATTTTAAATGTATTTTAATGTGTTTGAGTTTAGTTTTGTATTTTTATTAGAATCTATATAATATTTACAATATTAGGAAATTATAATGAAATTAAAGAATAAAAGAATTTATTTCCTTTTTATTTATATACATGTATACATAGGTATTTTGTTTATGTATTTTATAGACTTATTTTATTTGAGGTTTTCTTTTCGGTTTTATTTTAATTTTAACAAACACATATATTATAGATACCATTTACAAAATAATAAAAATATGAATTTGTAGAAATAATAAGCAATGAATAAATTGAATATTTAATCAGTAGACTATACAATAGCCCAAAACCTAACTTTCACAGATAAACTCTAAAAATCGTGAAACCACCTTCATTAAATAGATGTTGAAAAATTATATACAATTAGAGTGATTTTGATATATTCTGAGCTTTTATTTGAGAGATATGGGTCTGTGAAGTTTGGTTTCTGGCTTTTTATTCTGGGTATAAAATGTACATTGTATATTATTTTTGTACAAACTCAATTTTGTATTTTTATTTACATTATTATCTACAAGTTTCATGTACAAAGTTTCTTCATTTGATGAATAAATAATAAAGAATAAAATAGGTGTCAAAATGCATAATTAATGAATAAATAAAATGCGGGATTTATTTTTTGCCCGTATCTCCCCCTAATTTATTCCTTGTCGACCAATTCCATTCTGGACTTGGTCTCGGGGTTAGGGTCATAAAATATTTGCAATATTTTATTCTTTTTTCTTTTCTTCTCTTTATTCTATAATTTTGCTATTAAAAACCTTATTTTATGTACAACAGATACAATAAGTATTGCATGCTATTTCGGACAAAGTGAAGCTATTTACATGTAATTGCTAGGGTTTTTGAGGCCAAAATGATAGAATAAAGGTGATGAAATGGAGATTCATCAATAGCATCCACACATCTTGATAAATAATCTATCGCTAATAGAATGTGATCATGTACATTACTGTTAGGTAAGGGATCCATAAAATCAATGCCCATGCATAAAAAAAATCGTGAAATATCACTGGCTACGTGGGCATGGCATCCCTTGAACCAATTGTCCCTCTCATTCTCTAACTAATCAAGCATGGTTTGATAAAATCACATGCATCTTGAAAAAAGGTCAGCCAGTAAATACCACATTGGAGCACTTTGTGAGTGTTTCTCTTTTCCATGTGGTGTCCTCCTGCCTCTAGAGTATGGCAATGATTGAGAACACTATTATATTCCTCGAGGAACACGTCTTCTCCAGACATAGCCTGATCCATCAATGAAAAGGAACAAACCATCCCAATGGTATTTCTTCGAATCCGACTTCAGTCGGTCAATGATGTTTGTCACTAAACCTTGTGAAACCTTCTTGGAGACAAGAAAGTTCACCTTGTTGGCATACCAGGGGAGTGAGTCAGTAGCATAAATTGACTCACCAGGGAAAATCTCTTTAGTAGGATCAGAATCAGGGAAATACTTTAGCTCAAATCAGGATAAGTGATCAACCACAACATTCTTGACTACATGTTTATCCTTAATTTCCAAATCAAACTCTTGGAGTAAAAAATCTCACATAAGAAGATGCACCTTCGCATCTTTCTTTTCCATTAAATATAGAATGGTTGTGTGATTAGTATAAAAAGTCATCTTAGATCCTAAAAGATACGATCTGAATATCTCTAAGGCCCAAACTACTATAAGCATTTCCTTTTTAGTCACTGTATAGTTTCTCTGTGTAGGATACAATACTTTACTCATGTAGTGCATTGCTAACAGAATCCCATATCTTCTCTACCCTAACATCACCCTATAAGAAATCCAAAACATCAGTCGTGATCTGGAAGGGAAGAGACCAGTTAGGAGCTTGCATAATAAAAGAATATATAATTTTCTTTTTAAGAGCTCAAAGACATCTAGACACATGTGACCAACAATAAACGCATGCACGATGATGATTTGTGTTGCTTCCCACAAAATTTGATATCTTCTTCTTCTTGAAATTGTACATCCAAGGATGAGAATCAAGAAGATCTCAAGCTTGATTTTAGCTCACAAAGTTGATTCCTCTTGTACGTATGCAAAGCATGACAAAGAAGATGCTTCTCTTTCATAGGGTCACTCCTTTGAGGAGAAGATGCAAGATCAATGGTGGATGTTTAGGGATGTAGAAAGGGCTTTGGATGTGTATATAAGATTCTCAAATTCTCAAGAAATCCTTCTCAAATTTCAAGGCAACTTAAGCTCTCAAAAGGCGAAGGCATTCGTCTATATCATGTGTTATTAAAAGGAGAGAGGCTTGTCCTCTCCTTTATACTCATTGAAGACGTCCCCTTAGAGTCTTACTCTTAGGGTTCACATCTATGATGGTGTCCTTTGGATGAGAAATCAAGAGCTATGATTTAATCCTTTTTCACCAAGAAATATGACTAGAATTATCTCCTTCTAATCACCAATCAAATTAACTAATTATGCAATAAATCAATTTAGAATCCAATTCATGGACTCTACAATTTGATGTCATATGTAACAACACACATCTCCCCACTTTCTGTATATGGGTGGATGTTGTTTCTTAATTATCAGTAAGAAATGTAACAAATCAATCAACCAATTGAGAGTAGGACTATGAAAGATGGCGCCTTGTGTCATACATACACCCCTCCTTTGTCACCAAAAATAGGATTCTATTTTTTGTTTAATTATAATGATAATCTAATTATCATAATTGGTAATTTTTATGAAAAACCTACATAGCTTATGAATCATTCCTCATAAGTCCAAAAAATGTAAGTCCAATTTACATTCTAAAGTCATTATGAATCATATTTATAAATGTGCCTTGAAAGAATTATATGAATCATATTCACATAAATTAATATATAATTATTATGAAATCACTATTTACATTAATTAAATACACATATATACAATGTGAATCATATCCAGAAAATCTTGGATATACACATTTCCATGATAATAATAATTATCATCATATATTGATAACATTAAGTACGAGTCCAAATCCAAGTAGGACTCAAGAGTAGAAATCTTAGATACATTAATAATGTTGGGGAGAACATAATATCCATGTATAATGACTTGAAATTTGGATATCTATCTAATTTTGGGGTTTATAACATTTTTAGCAAAAATGAGTCATTACGAATGTTGAGCTCGAGCTGAAATAGTTCACACTCTAAGTTAGCTCAATGAAATGCATCATACTCTCCACAACCTAGAGAAAGTATTACTAATTGAATTCACATTCCTTGATCATTTCTAATTGAAGTCCAAATCATTTGAAGTTTAGAAATGATCTCAAGGAGAATGTTTATTTCTATTTTCATCACCATATCAATTTCCAGCATTTACATTGGAATTGGAATTGGAATTGGACATTGGAATCAAATGAGATGAGACTTAATCTAGTTAACTCTCAAGTCATCAAGATAAGAAATGGATCCAATAAAATTCATCATGTTTCATCATTCCCTCTAAATGGAAGTGTCATGGTTGATGATCTATTATGATAGACTTTTCCTTAACAATTCTATGTACTCATTCATCTTTAATACTTGAAGAATTTGATATATCTGAAGTTCAAATCCTAGGTTGACTATCTTTCTCGGAACATATTAATAGATTTCTTATTTGATAGATAGGTGATAATATTAATCATTTACTTTCTAAAAGCATATATTAATATCTCGAATTCATGCTTTATTTCATAAATAATATTACCATGCATGGAATTCATTTTGACCCCAAAATATCTCATGAGTGAGTTTTGTCTCTTGATTAATCAAGTATGAAATTGTATGATACCTTTGAGAGATCATACTTATATATGTCTTCATATGCACACCAACTCACCGGTATATGGACCTTGGTAAGGTCAACAACCTTTTGGTTAGTGAAATGAGAACACTCTGGCATGTAGATGTATATCTGTCTCCTGTCAAAGGTTGTGTACTTGGTTATGATAGTTACAATTCGGATCTTAGTTTATCTTGACCTCGTCAAGTTAACTCTTTGACTTTATTATTCGAACACTTCTGAATCTCTATTCTTTTGTAGTAGGCCTGTATCAAGAAGTCAATAGGAGATTAGTCATTAGAGAAAGATTTTCATCTCTTTCTTAGACTGGATATCTTTATTGAATATCACATGTTAATATCAGGCATGTCCTCCCAACTTCATGGTATTCAAATATGACCACGGCACATAACCTTAATTCTATAAAGGGACCTTAATATTAAATGTACATAAAATCATTTAAATTATACAGACATGATAAAACAATAACTTTATTTCATTAATGGTCGATAAGAGCTTACAAGTCTCGTAACTATATCTAGCTTAGTTGTAGTGGTGACTTTGATGTTTGATCCAAAGTTGTGACTTTGGTATATCATCTAAAGTTATCGGTTTTATGCTTGTAATCGTTAAGATATCCGTCTAATTATCTCATGATATAGTGGAAAAGTTGGTTGGCTCGGCTTACCCAAAATCCTAGGTCGGGAAGGCTTGGGTCGTGGTTTTCACTCGCTCGGATTTTCACATTAACATATCATGCAGTGTGATTGTTGTAATGTTGTCTCTGCTTGTATTTGATTGCTTTTTTTTCTTCCGTGAAAATGCTTTAAATTTTTCCATACTCTATTCACACCCCCCATGAAGTGTATTCAATTTACAAGTACTGTCATTTGAACACAAAGAAAGATAGATCATTGTATCAGTTGCTTCTTTTGACATATGCAATTGGATGCACTTGTTCTAAATGGCTAGTAGACTTGATCTAAAGGTTGATAGTCATCCACATGGGATTCATGCAGCGTGATTGTTGGAATGATATCTCTGATTGGATTTGATTTCTTGTCTTCTTCTTCCATGAAAAGTTTTTTAGTATACCACAATCCATTAACCCCCTCTGGAGTGCATTCGATCCAATGTATCATTCATTGAATATGAAGAAAGTTAGATGATTGTATCAGGTGATTCTTTTGACATGTGAAATTGGATGCACTTGTTCTAGAAGGATAGTATACATGTTCTAAAGGTCGATATTCTTCCACAAGTGACTCGACACAATTGTTGCAATAGTAAACAACTAAGTTATAGTGGGAGAGCCCTTTCTCTTAGAGAATATCACTATGACCTAGATGCTAGAAAGAAAGAACTTACTATCTATTTCTAAACATGTTATACTTTGATATATATTATCAAAAGAACCTATGATAAAGACTTATGATGGATATATTTTAGAAGTTATTCTAAAATATACATGACTATATAAAATTATAATATTGATGAATGTGTCATTAACATTTCTAATATTGAAAATGATAATATTTAAGATCAAAGGAGGATGAAGATCATTTGATAATGGTCAAGCATTGAGACTTAAAGATGTGTTTTTTGATAAGATCAAAAGACTGGTACGAAATGGACCTTTTTGAATTATATAGAAGTGTGGACCCTACTTCCCATGTGGACATTAATGGTATTTGATATTCATTTATTTTCATTTGGAGTATGTCTTTGTATTCCAACCATGTAAGAAACCTTTGAAATGTTTAAAGACTTCATGTTTTGTGGTTTAGAACCAAGAAAAGAAGGAAAATTAAAAAAATTAGCTTAACCGAGATAACAAGTACATCTCAGATGAATTCAAAGAATATTAGAGTAATAGTTTCCTATCTCACTCCTCTAAGAACTCCTCAACTCAATAGAGTTGTTAAGAGATATAATAGGATCATGTTGGACATGGCCAGATAAATGATGATTTGAGCACAATTACTTCTTAGTTTCTGAGGATATACAATAGAGACTATAGTGTATATCCTAAATAGGACTCCATGAAAGTAAACTGGAATCTCACACTTGGGAGTGTTACTTCACTACGTATATAAAAGATGGTATTAGATACATACTTTAAGACTGCAAGACTCGGTAGGTCTTCATCTATAGGGATGTGATTCTTAAAGGAAAACTTCCTAAACATTCAAGATAAGAATGATTAGATTTCTGAATCAAAATCTGAAGAGATGATTGAAGATGAATACCTATTCCTCTTTTAAAGAGTTTGAGGGTGGAAAAACCACCTGAAATGTATAAATTATATTAATCAAAAGTGTTTAAACATGATTCAACCTCATTTGACGAGTCTCTTACGGATCATGGCATGGATAGATGGATGTTACGTGGTGCAAACCCAGTTGGCGTAAATAGATATTCAATAAAAAGAGGGGACTTAATGGCAAGGTAGTAACCTTCAAAGCACGTCTAGTAGTCAAGTGCTACACATAGAGAGATGTTCTCCCTTGTAGTCATACTTAAGTCCATTAGGATATTGCTAGCTATAGCTGCACATATTTATCATGATATCTACACGAAAGAAGTTCATAACTTCGCATCATGAAAATGTGAAGAATAGTAAATAAATTTGCAAACAAGTGGAGTTGATTGCATGAAATCTAGTACATGCATAATGAAAAATCTTATGCAATGTGAAACCACATGATTAAGAAAACCATGTTCACAATTATTTTGCATATCATCAAGAGTGTTGGGTTGCCATTGAAGCGTGGCTCTCTAAGAGAAGTGACCTATGAATCAAATATGATCTGCATACTCTTCTCTTGCGAGCACGACGATGATTCGCATAAAATACCACGAACACGGATGTCAACTTCCATATAAAATTGTCCATGCAAAATAGAGATCAGTATGATCTCTATCTCTTCATCTTGCTTTTAGTATCACATCCTTCACATATGAGAATCATCACAAAGAAGACAACCTTCTCTTGCAATGGAGCGAACCAGCCAAGAGATGGATAGAGGCAATATGGTGGACGAGCAAGAGGATCTTGGAGAGTACATGTGTACGACCAAGGAAAGAGTCTTGGTCTCTCTTTGCTTTCTCTTTCCTTCAAGGAAACTCTTGTATCAATGGAATTGAAGATGTACTTGAGAGAGATATTATTCGCTCTCTTATCTACTAGAGGGGGACGTCTATGAGGAGTCTAACTTTTCATTGAGGACATCCTCTCTTTTGTCCCTTGGTTGGTAGATCAAAGTTTACTCTTCAAGAAATAGGACTTCAATTATCTCATTTAATTCGCATACAAAACAAAAGAAACAAATAACAAGAAAATACGAGAGCCTAATCCCATTAGGACTTCTAGGGTGGATGTCTAATGCTTCTCCAAGCATGAGTGTCCCCCTTGTCCTCTTTATTGTTGTAGTTGTTGTTTATTCCATTATCTTTACGCCAATCTAATTATCATTATTGGGGATTTATGAGAACATCCTCATAAGTTATTACTATTGTTCATAAACCCAAAGAGAAATGTAAATCCAAATTACATTTAAGTTCTAATGTGAATCATATTCATATAAATGCCTTAAAATAATTATATGAATAAAATTATATAAATATATTATTATTAATCATTATTCATACTAATTAATTAATTAATTATTAATATTTACATAAATATTCTTCTAGAAATATAATTATGACAATAACAATTATCGTCTCAATTTTAATGTAACACAATACAAGTCCTAATCCAATTAGGACTCATAAGTTACAATTGCAGATACTTGGAGATAATGTTGGGGAGATCATACTATCCATGTATAATGACTTGAAATTTGGATTACTATCCAATTTCAAGGTCTAGACCACTTTTGGTGAAATACTTCACTTACAAATGTTGAGCTTGAATGGAAATGATTCATACTCAATGGGATCTCAACGAAACATATTACACTCTCTTTGAGTGATGAATCTGTGATTCATCACTCTAAAAGTTGAAAATAGAAGCTTGTTCCCAAGTAAATAGATGCATATTTCCCTTTATCTTGCACAATTAGCATTCATACATGCATTCATAAAATATGCATTTTAGCATTCACATTTTGCATTAAATAAGAAGCCAAGATCAATTGTAAAATAGCCACTCATAAAAATAACCTCTCCCTTATAATATGTACACCTTAGTTAATAATATAAGGAAGAAAGCCAAGATCTCCTTTGTAAAAGCACCCAATAAAGCCCTAAAACCCTTGGACCATAAAATGCCCATATCTCCCTCATACAAACTCCAAAATAGGTCTACTTACTTTCAGAAAAATACACATTCAAAGACCTTTACAATGAGACTAATTTCATCCAATTTGGAGCTCATATGAAAAAGTTGGGTTTTTGGGCCTCTATGTATATTGTATTTGTGTATATTTGTATTTTTGTATCATATTTGACCTCATCTCCGTCTTTGGTCAACATGAAACTTGTAGATCTCATCAAAATCTACAACTTTCATGTTTTGAGTTTTTCCAAATTCGACCTCCTTCTCCTTTTAAACTCATTTCTCTTCTCAGCCAATCACAGCTGGCCACGTGGCGCCCTCTGGTTGCGCCACACGGCCCGCTCCCCTTGTCTTATCCGCCCCTGCCTCCAGCCGTTGGATCTCTTCTTGATCCAACGACCAGCTGTCCTCTACGTGCGCCGTAATCCCCTGCCGTAAGATCACTTCCAATCCTTGATCTCAGCCGCCCGCCTCCGCCTGCCTATGCGCCTGACGTGTGGCGCATGTTGCGCCCTTTGATTACGCACTCAACCCTTCCATATGAGCCGTTATCTCCACACCAACTCTCAACCATCCGATCAAACCCCTGGGCTCATCTCCACCGCTCGTCAGCACCCTTTCCATATCGTGCCACATGGTGCAATCGCACCCATCAGATCACCTCGCCCCAGATCTAATCTTACCAGCTCCTTGGCGCTTCAACCTGGGCCGTTGGATCACAAGATCCAACGGCCACGACTTTGTCTTCCACCTCCGACGCCCTCTCTCTCCCACGATCTCGACCTTGCACCACACTCTCGCACTTTCTATTTTCGCCTCCACTCCTGCCACCCTCGCCGTCCGCCAACACCACCATGATCATCCCCACTCTTCCCTCATCGTCGCCAACTCCCTCTACTCCCACGACGTCCACCAGAGACGCTCCACGACGGCCATGAACCTTACCTCGTCACCTGCTCACCCATCAACTCCATCCTATAAATACTCGATCACCGGCCACCGTCACGGCTATCCGCCACCCCAGAGAGAAACCTTGAGCTCAGAACCTTCAATTGGTGATAGCAGTTGACCCTTTCTTCGAGCGAAGATAGCTTTCTTCTCTGGCGAGATCCACGGCGAGCTCCGCCGTGTCGCAGCCTCCCTCCGCGAAGCTGCACGAGCTCGGGACCCTACCGATCCCTCGAGCAAAAACCTGGAGCTCAAATCCGAGCCCCAATCCCCAGGTAACCCCCTCCATCTTCCTCCGTTCTCTTCTTTTTTTATTTTTTTCCGATTTTATTCGCCTTCCACCGTGATCTTCTCGCTCCACCTTCACCTCTCCGAGCTCCACGACAGAGCTCCGACCTTCGCGCACCATCCCGTTCCTTCAAACGATGCATTTCACCTTCCATCGACTCCAGCTCCACCATCTGGGCGGAGCACCATCGCCGGACCACCCTTGCATCGCCATAGGCCTCGTCGTTCGATTCCCATACCTCCACGCAACTCCACGTGCTTCGGCTATTCCCTAACCCCTTGCAGGTACTCTTCACTTCACTGGCCAGAAGCTCGTCGGAGCTTCCCTCGAGCTTCATCGCCAGCGAGCTCCAGCACATCTCCACCGCTCCTGAAGCCACCGGAGACTTCGCCTCCACGCTCCGCGTCTTCCGAGCTACTTCATACCCTCCGGCGAGTGTCATCGATGACTGGAGGTCAGGGCAGAGCAAGCTCCCCTCCGCCGTAGCCCTGCCTTCTCCTCCGCAGGTGGCGGAGGACCGTTGAAGACGAATATCCAGCCACCGTTCAATCATCTTGATCGAACGGTCCGCTTCCCGCCACGTCGCCCACGACCGAAACTGCACAGAACCGTCGGATCGATCAGTGATCCTACGGTCAGCATTCATCCACGTCGCCAGTCAACCGGAGCATTACAGAGCTGTTGGATCCTTCTAGATCTAACGGTGTTTAGCACGCCACGTCGTCATCTCAGGAGCAAGCTCCATCACCGTTGGATCGATCAGTGATCCTACGATCGCTGATCAGCCCCGTCGCCTCACTCCACACCATTGGATCATTCAATGATCTGACGGACTCATTTTAGCCACGCGTCTTCATCCATCAGCTGTTGGATTACCCTTGATCCAACGGTCTTGATCAAGCCACGATGACTGGTCCGAGCCTCTACCCCGACCTCTAGGCTGGGACCACCCGAAGCTACTCTGAGCCTCCAACCAAACCTCCAGGGCGCCCGAGCCTCATCCCGAGCCACCGAAGTCACCCGAGCCTAGGTAGTCCCACGTGAGGAGCACGTGCGGCATGGGTAAATTGCATAGAGTCCCTGTGAACTTTTAGAAATTGCAAACTAGTCCATGTGAAGCGCATCCACGTGAGGAGCACGTGAGTCAGTGGAGAAATTGCATTCCACCCCCTGTATTATAGGTAATTGCATATAAGTCCCTGTCAACATATTTATCTTTAAGTAATTTTAAATTTCCTGTATTGCAGTTACACCCCTGTCTTTGCAAGCATATTTGGGTGTCCATTTTGCACCATTTTTTGAATTCCAAAAATTGCATGTTGTAGTGTAACTTGTCCTTTATCGTATGTGACACTTGGCATAATTTTGTGATAGCAGTGGAATTTTTAATTAATTTATTGGTTTATTTCTGTGATATTTTGCCCAATTGGACCTTTTAATTAATAGTTAATTCTCTGTAACTCCAAAATTTCCCAAAACATCACAGTAGCTCTAGGATAATTAACTAAACATTGCATAAAAATTTCATGTCATTTGCGTACATTTCGAGGCCTAAATAAATAAATTGGTGATTTCCTTAATTCATTTTTAATAGGTTCATTTCACATTAAAATTAAGGTCTGATAATTTTCCTGGATTCTTCATCATTAGATTTATCTAGGATAATTTTAGTTCCCCAAAATTTTGTGGTTTGATATTTATTAAAATTAAATTAGTCAAAATCACCCTGAATTCATGTTTATTTCACAGTAAATCCATTTAGTGTCAGAAAATTTCAAAAAAAATAGGGTAGCTTAAATACATCATATTTCATCATCTGGTCAATTTTCATCTTTGGACTTCATTTGAACATATTTCTGATTTAACTTCTAAATTGGCTTGATTTTTGTATGTGTCTTGCATAGGAAATAGAAAAAGACCAAAAAAAATATATTCCTCAAAAATCGAACACTGGAACCTCACTAAAAATCAACCTAAGGAGACAGATGCCTTCCCTGAGTTCGACCTTGGACTTCCTAAGTAAAAAAAGTTGCCACTCGAAATTAACTTGCTTAAATTAAAAGTGGTTTTTGATTAGCCCTCTCGTTATCCGACTGCAACGAACATAATAAATTAATTTGGACATTAATTTGCTCGAATTAAAAAGGGTAGCGGGAGCGGTAATCAATGAGCTCAACCAACGAACACAGTGATGAACTCATCTTCCAATATCATCTTAATCATTGTTTAAGATTTTTGGAGCTTATAATTGAGATCAAGAAGTGAGTTCACCTTCATTTCCATTACCATTTCACTTTCTAGCATTTGTATATTGAAATTGGAATTGGAATTTTGAATGGTTCTAATTAAATGCAATTTAATCTAATTAATTCTCTTATTATTAGGCCATGTAGTAGAGTCACTAAATTCCGTCCTCTTTCATTACTCACTTAGAATGGAAGTGTCATACTAGATGATCTATTAAGATAACTTTAACCTAGAGTTTTCCCACTACTCCATAATCCTTCATGCTGGAAGACTTTGTTACACCCGAAACTCAAACCTTAGTTTCACTGTCTACTTTTAAAAAAAATATAATTAGATTTCTCAATCAATACTTGGACGACAATACTAATTATATAGTTTCCAAAAACATATATTGATATTACATATTCATTTTATATTCCATAAATAATACAACCAAGCATGGAATTCTATATAACCTCATAATATCTCATGAGTGAGATCTACCTCTCAGTTCATAAAGTATGAACATGTATGATTCCTATGAGAGATCCTACATGTCCCCATACTCATACCAACTCATTGGTATATGGACATTGATTAGGTCCTTAACCTATGGTCTATCTGATGTGCATATTTAGATATATAAATGTGCATGTCTCTAGTCAAAGGATGTGTACCTGGTCGTGGCAGTTACTATTCAAGTCTTATCTTATCTTGAACTCATAAAGTCAACTATTTGACTTGATTATTTCAATACCTTCGAATCTCTATTACAATCTAAAGGATATGCATAAAGAAGTCCGTAGGAAATCAGTCTTTAAAGAAATATTGGCATTTCTTTCTCAGACTGGAGATGATTATTGAATATCATATGTTAATGTATGATATTTAATATGACTATGGTACATAACTCTGATTGTACAAAAATACTTTTAATCTAAGTGCATTCACAAACACTGATTTCAGATGGACATGAAAACACAATAACATTTCTTGGATTAATGGGTCACAAGGGCTTACAAGTCCAACGCTAGAAGATGGAAGTCATGACTACATTCTTCAATGGAAACCTCAATGAGGTTATCTAATTTAGCATCTCCATTGCTTCATAATTGAGTAAGGCATTATATGCAAGTTGAAGAAGAACATCTATTAACTCAAACAAGCTTCTTGTAACCATATGTATGCATGAAGCCAGTAGAAGTGCCTTGTATTCATCATGTTAAATGTAGATGAAATAAAAATCATTAGAATGATGAAATTGTGCTATGATCATGTTGTTCCATAATCTTGAAAAAATCTCTAGGTTGTCTTTTAAATATTTGATGTCAAGTAGTTCAAGAACAAGGAAAAGAGAACATCAAGACCATCAAATCTAGGATACATCTTGAAAGGATTCCAATTGAGAAAAACCATTAATGAATTCTTTCCTTAAGATATGATATTGACTAATGTAAAGGGATGGCACCTCAAATGTGTAGGAAGTGAAGACCATAGTTGTATGCCCTTATGCTCAACTATAGGAAGCCTAATATATACCATGATGTGTACCAAACCAAATATGTACCATGTAGTAGGAGTGGCGATCCGTTATGAATCTTATTGCGGATATAAATAGTTGATTGCAGTAGTTAAATATCTTTACGAACATAAGACTGTGAAGATAGTGATATCCAAGTCTTATCTTCAGATGCCTTAAAATACTTAAGACTACATGTTAGTCAAAGGAGATAAGGATCTCCAGATATAAGGGTATTCTAATAAGGATAATATAAATCCTTTCCTAGCTATGTTTTTTGTTAAGATATAATGCTATAGGCTAAGAGTAGCAAAATGCAAGGCACTATGGGTACTTTAATAAGATTGAGTATTTATTGCGTAAGATGCAAGATTCAAATTGGATGTGGCACCATAAGATATGCAAATTTGTAACAGGACTTTGCATAGTTTATAGGAATAGAGTGGCTAATAAGCTCCAAGCTATTTCTAAAAATGGCTTGATTGATTAGCATATGAGTGTGGGTTTTAACAATATCCCATTAACATCTTTTTATGCTAGTGAGAGACTATTGGATATGTACTCCAATGATGAGATATTATGCAATAAAAGTTATTGATAACTACTCCTTTATTTGAAACAAAGTAGAATTAAATCTGCATTTATAGATCCCTTTGTACACTCAAGAAATGTACCATGACCATCTTATTATAATATAGTTTTTGATCTAAAAGCTAGATCTAATATGTTGATGCATGGTTATAGGTCTAAAGAGTTATTTTGATGACACACCATGAATCGTTAAATGATTATCAAGAGAGGATCTCTAATTTGAGAAAGAGATGACCATCTTTTTCTAAAGACTGACATTCAACTGGACTCTTGATGCATGTCCTTTGCATTGGAATAAAGACTTGGAATTATCAGATTAGTAAAGTTAAGGTGTTGGATAAAATTCAAAGTGTTGACCCAAGGTTAAGATATTGAGTTTAAGTCAAATTGTTGACCATGTGAGATATAACTTAAGACATGTGGTGTATGTTGTCACAAAACAAGCACATACAATCTGACCACACATATGTATATGAGTATGTATATTTGACAGGTCAATAGGTTGCTGGACTAATAAGCTCTATATAATGGATGGTTGGTGTGCAAATGAAGACATATTAGATGTACGATCTTGCGAAGGAATCATACAGTTTTGCTAAATCTAAAGACATGAGATTACTCATGAGATATTAGAAATAAATGAAATTCCATTAATGTCATCTTATTTAGGAAATCAAACAAGAATTTGAAAGTATGATATATGCATTTGGAACAGATATGATCGATATTGTCACCCATTGATCGATTGAGAAACTGACAAATCTTGAAAAAGGCAGTCAAAAATGATATGGACTTTGGGTTTAATCATGGTCTTCCAATGTGTAGAATGTACGACTATTGGGAATACTCGAGGGTGATGTGATCTTAAAGGTTATATACCATGACACTTCATTTTTTTGCGGGAGCGATTGAATAGGAATGAATTTTAGTGACTCCAATTGGAGAACAAAATGTCGAATTCACAATCTTAATCCAAAGGCTTGAACAATTGATTTGATCTGATCAGAGTCAATAGAAGTTGAGATTAATTTATTTCATTCAACCAAAAAAATTTAGTTAGTATAGACCAAATATGATATATAATCTCAATATCAAATCGTTATATGTACCCTATACTATCTCCTCGACCTTATCTCCAAGTATCTTAGATGTTGCACACAAATCCTAAGTGGATTAGAATTCGTACATTGAGAGATCGACCAATATTAATGTTGAGTAATTTTGATCAATAATAACGTGTCCATATGATTCACACATATGGACACATTGATTAGTATGGGCATTCATTAATAATAATCAATTATATGAATATGAATTACATTCAATTGAAAGGACCAACTAAGAATATGATATGCACAATCAATGTTAATATGAATGGATTCACATTAAATATTGAATAATGTAAACTAGATTAATTTAATATGTGACTATTATTAATATATACATGATTAATGTGAATACTGATTCATAATAATATTTTATATTGTAATTTGGATTCACATTGAATATTGATAAATGTAAATTGAATTTAAATTTAGTTGTGGGCTAATAATTTGATTCAATTCCTTCGACTCTTGCTTACTAATTGTCATAAAATAATTATAATTTTTTTGTCATTAGTTGACAATAATTATATTTCAATTGGAATTAGAAAGAGAGAGTGTATGGGAGTTGTCTCCCGATAACTCCCAAGGTGGGTGTCCACCATGCTCTCTTTCTCTCTGTTGATGATAATATTACATTATTATCTTTGTAACACTAATTAAAATAATGATGATGAATCTTAGCCATTCAATATAAGTTCCACAGAAGGTCTTCATACTCTTAAGATATGGTATTCACCTATCTAAAGGTATGGTCCCTAAAATCGTTGAGGAAAAGAAATCCATGGAACGAATGCCCTTATGCATTGTCTGTCAAGAGCTTGATATATACCATGATGTGTACAAGAACAGACATATACCATGAAATGGAAGTGTTAAGACATTACCAATTCTGTTATGGAGAGAAATACTAGACAGCAGCGAATAACATCTTCAAATACCTAAGAAAAACTCAATACTACATCTTGGTTTGTGGATATTATGATCTCCAAGTCTTAGGATACATTGATTCAGACTTCCAATCAGATGTGGGTGAAGGAAGTCAACTTCAAGGTTCTTATTCTTGTTTAATGGTGGTATTGTAAGCTGGAGAAGCAAGAAACAAGACACCAAAACTGACTGAACAATTGAAGTAGATTACATAGCCACATTAGACGCTGCTAAAGAAGTTGTGTGGTTGCGCAAGTTCATTTTGGAACTTGGTGTAGGTTCCTCATCGGAATCTCCCATCCCATTGATCTGTGATAATACGGATGCCATATCGCAAGCAAAGGGACCCAGGTGGCATCAAATAAGTAAGCACATTGAGAGAAAATATCACATTATTCAGGAGATCCAGAAGCATGGTCATGATAACCAAGGTCGCCACTACCAACATGTATGCAAATCTGTTAACCAAGCCATTGACTCAAAAGTTCTTCGATCAACCAGTAATAAATATGGGTTTAAAAGTTGTACATGAATGGCTCAAAGGGCTAGTGTGAGTCTATTGGACTTGTAAGCCCTTGGCGACCCAATGTTACAAGAAAAGTTATTGTTTTATCATAACCATCAGAATTAAATGTTTGTGAATGCATTTAATATTAAGGTACCCTTTTACAATTAGGGATATGTACTGTGGTCATATTGAATACCATGCAGTTGAGATGACATAATTGATATTAATGTATGATATTCAATAAATATCTCTGGTCTCAAAAAGACATGACAATCTTTCTCCAAAGATTGATTTCTGGCCGACTTCTTGATGTAGGTCTTCTACATAGGAATATAGATTCGGAAGTGTTGGAATAATCAAGTCAAAGAGTTGACTTGATGAGGTCAAGGTACACTAACACCTGAATTGTAACTGTCATGATCAGGCACACATCCTTTTACCAAATACATATATACATCTATGTGCTTGAGTATGGGCATTTGACATACCAATAGGTTGGTGACCTGACTAAGGTCCATATGCCCATGAGTTGGTGTGCATATGAAGACATATGAGAAGTACGATCTCTCAAAGGAATCATATATGTTCATAGTTGATGAACCAGGAGACAGAGCTCACTCATGGCATAATTTGGGTTCATAAAGATCTCCACGCATAGTAGTATTGTTTATGACATAAGACACAAATTCGAGATATTAATATATGATTTTGGAAAGTATATGATGAGTATTTCTACCCAATTATAAAATGAGAAATATATTTATTTATTCTAAAGAAGATAATCAAAATAGGGTTTGAACTTCGGATATATAAAAGTCTTTTAGTATGATGGATGAATAAGTATTAGGAATACTTAGGGTTAAATCTATCGTAATTGATCATTTAACATGACATTTCCATTTAAGGGAATGATGATACTGGATGGATTTAATTGCATCTAGGTATTACCTTAATGATTTGAGAGTTAACTAGATTAAGTCTCATCTTATTTGAATCCAATGTCCAATTCCAATGTCAATGTTCAAATGTTGGTAAGTGAAATGGTGGTAGAAGTGGGAATAAATATACTCCTTGAGCTCATTTTTGAACTCCAAATGGTTTGAGCTATGATTAAAAATGGTCAAGGAAGTTGGGTTCAGTTCCCTGAAGCATTCTCCAGCTCCAGGAGTGTGATGAGTTTCGTTGAGGTCACTTAGAGCGTGAATTATTTCAGCTCGAGCTCAACATTCGTAAGTGAAGCATTTTGCTAAAAGGATATAAATTCTGAAATTCGATAGTTATCCAAATTTCAAGTCACTATACATGTATAATATGATCTCCCCAATGTCATCTTCATGTATCTTTATTTGTATCTCATGAGTCCTAATTAGATTAGGACTCATACTATTTGATGTCAATATTGTGACAATAATTATTGTTATATTCAATTTCTATAAGAGTATTTCTGTAAATATGATTCACAAATTTAATTCATCCATTATAATGAAGAGTGATTCATAATAATTAGTATTTATATGAATATGATTCATATAATTGTTATTTAGGTGAATATGATATAAATAATTATTTCAAGGCACATGTGCGAATGTTATTCCCATTAAATAAGTAAATGTAAATTAGATTTACATATTTATTTATATTAATGAATATTATTAATAATATATGATTAATATTCTCATAAAATCACCAATTTTGATAATTGAAGTATCAAATCAATAAATAAGAAACAACCTGAATCCATAAAACGGAAGAAGGGGACGTGTGTGGTGAGAGACATGGCATCCTCTATTAGAGTCCTAACTTGATTAGGCTTTCAATTTGATGCATAATTTATTTTTATTGGTTATTAAAAGGAGATAATTCTAGTTCTATTTCTTGTTGAATAATGACTAAATCATAGTTCTTGATTCCTTATCCAAGAGACATCATTGTACATGCCTATAAGAAGAGCATGCCTCCCTCTTTGAAAACACATGAAATGCATGTGTGGTCCCTTTGATAATTATTCTATTACCTTTAGAATCAAAAGAAGAGAAGAGTCTTGAGAAATCACTTCTCATACATGTCTCCTCGACATACCCTAGACTTCTCAGCCAGAGCTAGCTGCAACAACAGATGGTTGTCTACCAGCCAGACTTCGTTCCATCATCAGATCCAACCTTTCCACCACTACCTCTGATCCAAGAAGTTAATGGGGTTTGGAGCAATGATGCACAGTCGGCCCATCCTACCGGACATCCACAAGGCCAACAACAAGCCAACAGGTAGTACCACCAACCATAAGGTGGTCGTTTTAGGTAGTTCTCACAGCCTCAACCACAGTATCACCAGCCTCCCCAATATGCCAACCAATGGAGGAAGAACCAACATTACCAGCATCCGCAATACCAGCAACCACAACTATACCACCAGTATGCGGTTGCTCCACCTCCATAGTATCAGTAGTATGCTCCTCCCTACTACCATCAGTATCAACTTCCTCCATCACCTCACCACCACCAGTAGTCGTCGCCTCAACTCCCAAACACGAAGCAATAGCGTGGTCTATACGTTGAACCTTCTAGGGCATGTCCTGTGAATCCAACCCTGGATTGCTTGGCCCAACTTGTCAAAGGCCTAGTAGATATGATAAGGAAGTTAGATAACCTGACCACCAACAAAAACCACCATACCGACTCTGGTCGAAGCCAACCCCAATAGATTCAAGAAGAGAGAGCATGTAGAATGTGATGTCCCATCTATTCTTGTAGAGTCAGATGAGTGTGCTACTATTTAATCTAATGTTATCACTCTCAGGAGCAGTAGTTCCTTGCCTCCACCTGCCATCAACAAAGAAAAGAATAAAGCTTCAGGTGAATTGTCATCTTCTGCATGAACCGTGCCAAGTACATGGATGAGTGAGGAAGAAGAATAAGGAGGAGCCATTCCAACTGCTACTCACCACCATCACCAAAAAGAATAAAAAAATCAGAAAAAGCAAAAAGAATAAAAAGAAGATTGTCGTCGAAGCAAAGCCGTGCTGACCATGGAGGAGCTGCCAGCAGCAGCTGATTCTATGTCAGCCGATTGAGTAGAGGCCCCACTTTTTGCCCATCCACTAGCACCAGAATCTCAGCTTCCAGATTGTACTCCTTTTTGTGACCCAGATGTACAACATATTGTGAACAAGTATTTTGTTGTGATAAAAATCCAAAAAAATGCAAACAGAAAAACTGCATTATCTGATCCTGGAGTTGTGGATTTTATTAATAATTTGATTGTTGAAATTCCTTTGATGAGGGCAATGGAGTAAATGCCTGTTGTGTAGAAAGGTTTGAAAGAGGCATGTACAAGCAAGCATCACCATGCACAAAATAACAGACGTTGATAGGTTGAGAAGCATGTCCTCATCGTGGCCACTATAGCAGCCATCAACAATATCCCATAGAAGAAGCAGTATAAAGGAGCATATCCTATCAGTTGCGAGATTTTTGATCAAGTCTTTGAGCACACCCTGCTTAACACTGATTCTTCCATCAACCTTCTTCCCTCGTCATTATTGCAAGAATTTCGGTTGGGTCCTCTCAAGCATACATGTATGATCCTTCAATTTGATGACCGGTCCATCAAGCGACATAGAGGTCTTTTGGAAGACGTTGTGGTGAAGGTATGGGAAATGTAGTTCCTAGTTGATTTTGTAGTCCTTTATATGGACTTTCCTGCACCCTTACTCCAGATTCCTGTCATCCTTGGCTGGCATTCCTGCACACATCAGAAGTTGTGGTTGACTATGAGTCAGGAAAGATTACATTCAGCTCGAGCAACAAAAGAATCACCATAGACATGATCAGTGAGCCCGAGATCGTAACTGATGAGGGGCATGTAGCATCGCCCGAAGCAGACTGTGACTTCATTACAAAAATCAGAGAGATACCACTCTCTTTGAATGATCTATGGATATAGGAAATCCTCTCCCTGGAGGAGGACCTGGAAAGCACAGTCGACATGAGCTTCGAGGATAATTGGGAGGCAATTTCCAATATGCTGATGCATCTTTTTGACTCCAACGATTCATTCTAGCTCGATCACAATGAGCCTAGTGCAGAACCATTTGGAACATTATCAGAATCTTAATAGAGCACTGAGGTTAGGAACCCTACAAAAGTTCAGGCGACACATTCCCCAACCAGCACTATTTCAGAAGTGACTGATCAACTGACCAGATCAGAACCGGAACTCGAGACACTTCCAGCATGCTTGAAGTATTCTTTCCTTGCATATGCATAAAACATGTATCTGGTCATCATCAACTGCAAGTTGACCTCGAAGCAAGAATCTCAACTTCTTGAGGCTCTAGAGAAAAACCGTAGGGCACTTGGTTGGCATGTATCACATCTCCGTAGGATAAATCATGTGTTGTTTTCACACCATATTTACTTGAAAGAAGATGCCAAACCATCCCGTAAATTTCAAAGAAAAATGAATCCAAATCTCAGGGACGTCGTCATGAAAGAATCACAAAATGGTGTGACATAGGCTTCATTTATCGCATCTCCGTTTCAAAATGGCTGGCCCCTTACACGTAGTTCCAAAGAAGTCCGAGCTTATTGTGGTTACAAATGATAGAGGAGAGGAGATATCTACTCGGGTACCGACATCCTAGTGTGTTTGTGTTGACTACCACTGTCTTAATGCAGCAACGAAGAAGGACCACTTCCCCTTGCCATTCATTGATCAAGTTTTGGAAAGACTAGCCGACAAGGAGTTCTTTTGCTTTCTGGATGGGTACTCCGGGTACAACCAAGTGGCAATCGCCCTTGAGGACCAAGAGAAGACTACCTTCACTTGCCCGTTTGGCACCTATGCTTTCAGGAGAATGCCCTTTGGATTGTGCAATGCACCAACGACCTTCCAGAGATGCATGCTTGCAGTCTTCACTGATATGGTAGGTAGTTTTATCGAGGTATTTATGGATGACTTATCTGTCTACGGTGATAGCTTTGATTCTTGTCTTGAGAAACTGGACAGAGTACTTTGAAATGTCGTTAAGTCAATCTAGTGTTGTCATGGGAAAAGAGCCACTTCATGGTCACAGAAGGGATTGTGCTGGGTCATGTAGTTTCCAAACTTGGCATGGAAGTTGACCTAGCAAAGGTGGACGTGATTGTCAATATTGAGCCACCTCAGACAGTGAATAATGTGAGGTCATTCTTGTGGCATATGGGATTTTATAGAAGATTCATCCGAGATTTTAGCCGCATTACCCGACCTCTTACAGAACTTCTATGCAAGGAGACTAAGTTTAATGTTGATCAACAGGTTCTCCTTTCATTCAATCAACTGAAGGAGCTAATCACTCATACTCCAGTCCTACAGCCGCCGGATTGGTCTCTCCCCTTTGAGATCATGACGGATGTATCAGATTTTTTAGTTGGGGTTGTTCTAGGATAAAGGAAAGACAAGGTGCCCTATGCCATTCATTACGCTAGCAAAACATTAGATGAAGCTTAGAGAAATTATACGATGACAGATAAAGAGTTGATGGTTGTGGTATTTGCCTTAGAGAAGTGTATATCTTACCTGCTTGGATCTAAAGTTATCGACTTTACCGACCACTTGATGAATCTCGATTCATCATTCTTTATTCTATCATTTTAGCCTTAAAAACCCCAACAAATGCATGTAAATAGCATCAATTTATCTATAATAGCATTCATTATTTATTGTATTAATTGTACATAAAATAAGGTTTTTAATGCCAAAATTATACAAAAAAGAGAAGAAAAGAAAAAGGAATAAAATATTGCAAATATTTTATGACCCTAACCCCGAGACCAAGTCCAGAAGGGAATTGATCGACAAGGAATAAAGTAGGGGGAGATAAGGGACAATAATACAATAAAAACATCATTTATTTATTCATTTAAATTGCATTTTTGACACTTATTTTGTATTTAATTATTTATTCATCAAATAAAAATATTTTGTACATGAAAGTTGTATACAAAAATGTGAATAAAAATATAAAGTTGAGTTTATACGTACAGTGTACATTTTATACACAGAATAAAAAGGCAGAATCTCAACTTCACAGACCCATATCCTGCAAATAAAAACTCAAAATCACCCAAAATCACCTTTAATTGTATATAGCTTTTCAAGAACTATTTAATAAAGTTGGTTTCATAATTTTTGGAGTTCATCTGTGAAAGTTAGGTTTTTGGCCTTCATTGTACAGTCTACCTGATTAAAATATTCATTATATTCATTATTCATTATTTTTATAACTTTATATTTTTAGAATTTTGTAAATAATATATATATATATATATATATATTACATGTACATAGTAAAAATAGAATAAAACCAAAAAGAATTTGTAAAATAAAATAAGTCTATGCAATACATAGGCAAAATACCTATGTTATGTTATGTATATAAATAACAAGGGATTTCATTCCTTTCTTTTTTTATTCTTTCATATTTTTATAATATTGTAAATATTTCATATAATTTATTAAAAATGTAAATCCAAAATAAAAACAAATAAAATTCATTAAATAAATAAAATGTATAATAAATACAGGTAAAATACCAATGAGTATACCTACATAGTATATATATCTATTTATTTAAAAATGTAAATAAATTTATAAAAATTAAATAAAAACATATTTATACTCACAAAAATAATGTATAAATTTATAAAATAAGAAAATAAAATAATAAATTAAAATATACAAAATAAAAATAAATTATACAAAATATATGTAAATACACTTATAAATACATTATTAAAATAAACCCAGAATAAAATACATCAAAAAAATAAATAAAAATCATAATAAAATACTACATAAAATAATAAACATTTTTTTATTTTATACTCGAAAAATAATAAAATCATTTACTATTTTAAATTAATTATTTTCGAATAAAAATCCCTGTTTTGTCCTGTAGTGCCCTACGTGGTCTAATGAGGGGCAGCGGACCGTTGACATCTGGTCAACTGTCCCATCCGCGGGGCTAACCCGCCAGAACCATCTTTTCCCCGATTTTCCAGCCTTTTTCATGGGCGTCTCGTCCACCGATTGCACTCGATTCCTTCTGACAAAATGATCCCCGATCATTGTACATACACGCCCATTCATTTGTTCTTTTGTACAAAGTCCTGATTCGCCGCTACGGCCCAGTCAATAAGGGCGCACCACCATGTTTTTAAATAACCCATCTCCTTTCTCTGGATTTTTTTGGCCATTTCCCTAACCCTAGAGCTCCCATCTTCGGTCTAGTGTGCATCCAGATGACAGCTGGAGGTCCCCTGAAGGTCGTGGACGCTCGCGAAGGAAGGAGATGCGCCCAAAGCGGTGCTCCGGAGACCGTCCTGCTCCTTGGCCCAATCGCCAAGTTTGAGTTGCGCCATTTTGATTTCTAGGTAGGTTTTCTTCCCATCTGTTCATTTCTGCATTTAGTTTCATCAGTAGGCCTTAGGTTTAACGTAGATTAGCCGATTCGTAGTTCCCCGGAGCGGAGCACCGGCGACCCATTCACGGTAGCCCCGACCTTTTCTGACTCACTTTCCACCTTCATCCTGTTTCCCGTCGCTTTCTCCACCTCTATGTCACCTAAATCCAACCAGATCTTCATTAGATCTGTGAATCGATGCTCACCTCCTCCACTTCGCCGGAGCATCACCGCCACCTTTCATTTTTATGCTAACAGCTTCACTTTTCTGGCCGAGGAGCATCGCCACGAGCCGTGCTTTCTTCCTGAGAAGGTTAGGTGCGCTACCAAGCACCAGAGGACGCATTTAGAAGCCGACGGAGGCACCTGGAGCCCACGACCTCCTCCAACCTCGCGGAGGACCTCCAGTGCGTCTTTGCCCGATCCAAGACCTCCAACAGATAGAGCCACCTACCAGGAACCTTTTGGGATACTTGGGAGCAGCAAATGTTGGCGGAGAAGCGAGATCTCACTGGAAGAAGCTCGCCCAGGCGAGCGTTCTTCCCAGTTCTTCCAGATGTCTTCCTCGTCGTTGGATGAAGAACAAGATCGCAAGTCGAAGATCCACCGTCCGATGGAACGAGGCCTTCACCATCAGATCATCTGGGATGATCTAATCTCACGCATCCATCGACGAATCGGTACCGACCGCTGGATGCATGCCACGTGTTTAAGTGAATGAGATCAGGCCGTCCACCAGCGCGCGTTAGGGGTAAATTGCAAAATCCATGCCCCGCCTTTTTTGTATTTAATGTTTACTATTGTAAATAAATTTTCACGTTATAAAATAAGTGTAATTTTTGCTAAAGGACCCCTATATTTCTCGAAATTGCATTTTGGTCCTTCTGCGCCTCACGTGCAGTACCACGTGAGGCGCGAGATTTTTGCACTGTTGCCCTGGCGCTTTTTGTTAATTGTAATATAGTTCTTAAAAATTAAAATAAAGGTTTTTACTGTTGGGATATTTGCACTGTGCCCCCTGCAAGTTATTTTTATTGCATTTATACCCCTGCCAGGCTGTATTATTTTTATGTCTTTTAATGTATTTATTAAAAATACCTATGTAGCTCCAAAAAATCCAAAAAATTAGGTTATATGCTCTATGTAGTGTACTTCACGCCACATGTCCATTTTGCATTTTTTGCATTTAACCTAATTGTTAAAAATGAAAAAGGAGCCCTTTTTGCACTATTTAAATTATACAATACAAAAAACATTATAAAATGTTTTTGAAAATTTCCAAAAATATTATATATGGTATATTTATATAGGGGGCAGGGAGCCTGCACCCTGGGGTATAGGAAACTCCCTGCACCCGCCCCCATTGTTCAAATATTTTTTTATTTTTTTGGATTAAAAGTTAGGGGGATTAACTTAATATGTTAAGGGGAATATGTGTTTCGAGTTTCATTCAAAACAAACACTCCTAACATGTTCATCTAGACAGGGTCGATTTCAACAATTCTGAGACCGTTAAAATTTGGTAGTCCTAATGAAGATGATAAAAGTCTCGAATTAAGTTGATTTTGGAATGACAACATGGTGATACATAATGATCTAAATCCCCCAAGGTTTCATTTCAAAAAAATCAAAAATTAATGAAAAAATAGTCCAGGTATAGAAAGTTACCTACACCCGCCGAGGTAGGCTCCTTTTTCCCATTTATATATATATTGAGTCCAGAAAATGAAAAACCCTAAAAATAGAAAAAGAAAATATAAAAATTTCAAGAAGCTCCAAAATCCTAAAAAATATAAGAACCCTTCAAAAATACCAAAAATATGTTTTCATGTTTTATAATTATTTATATCTCATTATTTCTGTATTAAAATTAATTTGGGTAATTTTTAGATTTATTTTATTATTTTTAAAACCCAAATTAATCTCAACATTTAATTAATCCATTTTTAGGGATCTTTTTGGAATTAAAAATACATAAAAATTAGAAAAATTCAGAAAAATAACAAAAAAATATAAAAATATAAAAAGCCAAAAAATATATATATATTATATCTAGTATATATTGAGTATTTATATAAATATATATCCTTATATTATTTCTCTCTCTTGTCTTATATATTTCTCTTTTTATACATATATATTATATAATTAAAAATATAACAAGAATATAATAAATATATATATATAAAAACAAAATAAAAATCATAAAAACAAAAATATAAAAAATATAAAAATATAAAAATATAAAATTAAAAACCCACAAAAACAATAAGGATTGGACATGAATATAGAATTGAATAACTGCGCATCCAATTTCATCACTCAACCATTCGCCTCCCAGTGTTCGACCTCTACTTGTGCTTACACCTATACATATTTGCATGTAGAGTTATAATAAATTTTAACTCCACATTTTTTATATTCATTGCATATATTTCATTGTGGGTTAATTGTTGATTGATTGGGAATTATTGAGCGGTCACCGCATCGACTATTGATCCGCCTTGTGGACTAATACGACCCTTGATTTTTCTCCGTCATCAAATGGCGTCGTTGCCGGGGAGCAATGAGCGTAGCCTATTATACCTTGTCATTCTTGTATAAAAATTCATTTGTTCATCATTTATTCTATGATTAGTTATTTATTTGAAATCTTTTAATTACACATGATTCTTTGATTAGTGACATATACATTCATTTATTATGATGAATTAATTAATTCTTTAGTTCATTGATTGAGATTGTATATTAATTCTATCTCTTTGTGACCTTGTTGCGAGGGCTTGCCAAGCGAGGATGGTTTCTTAGGAAGTCAAGGCAGCCGAGCTTGGAGGAGGTTGGTCTTCACTTCATGACCAGCTGGAGAGAGCACCGAGGATGCAAAGGGATGTGAATTAGCTAGGCCTTGAAGTAATTAGGATCAATTTTGTAATTTATTTTGAGAGAGAGACAATTTTGGCATGTAATATAACTTGGACTCTACTCTTCACAACGAGGTCCAGTGCCTGGGTGTCTGTTCACCTGGGGGCCTCGTCGCGGTTTTTCCGAGTTTTCTACCGCTTTCTTTTCTTTGATTCCCGCCGTTTTGAGCTTTCTGCCTTTTTCTTTACTTTGTTTTGTGTGCTTGGAGCCCCTAGATATAGGTTGCCTGATTCGGTAGCTAGGTCCAAACCTTAATAAGAATGTATGTTCCTATAGTCTACTTCGTATGGATCTAATCAAATTTAAACAGTTCATTCATTTATCTCTTAGCCCGTGTGCCGTGAGCGAGCCCCATCAAGCACTATTTCTGAACTCGAGTGTGTCGAGAAGAGGAGGGGTAAGCCAAGACCGGACTCTTAGGTTAAGAATAAGTGAGCAACTTGTGGTTCTTCATGTTCATAGCAGCTAATATTTAGGGCGATTTTGTCGAATGCACACCACCATGTAGATAGGTTTAAAAATTCTGTTTTGCATACCACATGGAGAAAGATGGGATGCACTGTAAGTCTTCTAACTCATCATGCATCATTCGGTTCAATGGTGAGATTTCCATCATAGAACCAACTTGCACGGCTTTTCCGCTATCTCCCTCTGATTTTGAGCACCTAGGACATAAATGAAAATCTACAAAAATGTTAGGCGCTGGTATGAAACAAACTAAAAAAAGTGAAAAATAAAAAAACTAAAACAAGGGGACTACTAAATAAACTTTAACCTTGATTAAAATTTGTAATGGACTGTCATTGTACTGGGTTCATAAAGCCCTCATTGTTTTCAGGTACCTTTGGAGGGGGATCAAAACCCCACTCCCTTGAGCGAGGCACGTCCCATAAGGAATAGAGCCAATATCCCAGTCTGCAACTGCCTTGTGTATTGCCTGGATTTCCAAAGTATTGGCGCTTCTATCGTACGTGGGCAAGTAGGGCTTGGTCGCCAGTGATGACTCTCTATTATGTAGATCATCGACCTTGTCCGAAGTATCGAGCACAAACCACGCCTTCACGGGGGTATCTATCTCATCGTCTTGTGTCCGAGTAGGTTCTTGCACGCTCACGGGTGATTCCATTGCGAGCGAGAACCGAAGTATCGGTTTCGCTTATTGGCTTCCTCTCTCTATTTCTTTGGCTCAGTAGGGATCCAGGAAGGGATACAAGGACCTCAAAAAGTACAGAGTACAGGTTACAAAGGAGGAGGACAAGTACGAGATACTTTTTTGGCAGTACTCTGTCCTATAGGGGTAGCGTGCTAAGGACTTGTTAAAAGATATGCCTGAAATAACAACTCTAAAACTGAAAAGATAATAAGTAGCCGAACCTTTACGGCTTCACATGGCGTGAGTTGGTGAACCCAATCTTGTATTATGTTTGTATGGATCTAGATTAAGGATCAAAGATCAAGTCGCACCTTTGCGCAAATTTTGTTGTGTCATTCACCTTTGACCCCCGCTCTATTTGAGCCTTTCTACTATTTTGCGCTCTTTTTTACTCCTTGTTGACCATCGTATCCTTCCTCCAATATACACTCCTCTCTTGCTTTACGAATTTTATCCATGGACGGTTTCTGTTGGGACCCTGCCGACACCCACGTCGATTCCATGGACTCAATTTCGCCAATAAATTTGAGGTGATTCCCGAGAACCCGGTCCGGACTTTGCGGATCGATCTCCAGCCTCCTCGTCTTCTACCCTCCTTTTGACCACCCAATAAATCGGGATCACTTTTGTCCCACCTTCGCTGTTATGAATGAAAGTCGATCACAGTCCATATCCTTTTCCATTCATGACATTTTGGGATTGACTTTGATTCCAGATTCATCATGACAGCTGAATAAAATTGCAAGCAGTCTGATCGGGATTCTCTCATTCTGCAGATAAAAGGCAGACCGAGCTCTGGCTTCTACTCCGGAATTCATTTCTTCCGACTCAGACCCTGACGTGGCTCCTCAAGGAAAGGGCAAGGGTCAGCAGCCACCTCAACCAGAAAGACAGTTGCCAGATCAGAGTCAGGTTAATGCACAGCTATTGGCATCCATCCAAGCTATCCAACAACAGCTGACCAAGCAGGCCCTAGCACAGACTGCTTTTCAGGATATGCTGAATGATGTAATGAATAGACATGATGGAGGAGGAGGAGGACGAGGAGGTGATATCCCTTCAGATGATGAGGGAGAGCCAGGAAACGGGAGACCCAAACCTACACTAAAGGAGACTTATAACCCTGGAGACAGCCAGATGACCGAGTGGATCCTCATTCCACCGGTGCATGCTCACTTTGAGCTGAAGCCCCAGTTCCTCGCTCTTCTTCCAGCTTTCCATGGTAACACAATTGAAGAGCCGTACATACGCCTGCAAAAGTTTTCACGCATCTGTCGCACTACTCACTACCCCAATGTCCCTTTGGACATAGTCAAAATGATTGCATTCCCCTTCAGCCTGCAAGACAAGGCCCTTTATTGGGTCAACCATCTGGGGAAGGTTGTGACAACCTGGGAGGAATTGAAGTCAGCATTCTTGCATAAATTTTACCCTCTTGGTCGGCTCAACCAGATGCGAGCACGGATAAGCAACTTCTCGCAAGGAGCCCACAAATCCATACATGAAGCATGGGAGAGATTCACCGATCTGCATGAGAAATGCCCTCATCATGAGATCCCGAAGACCAGTTTGGTCCAGCACTTCTTTGGTGGCCTGAACATTGAGAGTCAAAGGCTTGTTGACGCAGCATGTGGGGGTCGCACTTCAACAAGGATGAAGATGTGGTAGCAGATATTCGAAGAAATGGCCGAAGGAGAGGCCGCCCTCTCTTCATCAAAAGCATACCAGAAGCAGCCCCAGATCCTCCAGAATTAAGTACACATGGCAGTGTCCCGCGAAGCGGAGAGAGATGAGAGCTCCAACCTCAGCATCATCGGGGGCCATCTCTCGAAGGTTGATATCATCGAAAAGTGATCACAGGACCTTGAAAAACTTGCTGGATCAAAAAGAGGACTCAGAACCTTGACAAGCTTGATCAGATCACCAAACAGCTAGAACTGCTGGTGGGCACCATCAATTCTGTTCAGTCGGCAGCACCATCAGAAGCTCCAGCCGAGAGGAAGGACGAGCAACCACCGCTACATCAGCCTCAGCCGAGCCAGCAGCCATCGGCAGTCTAGCACGTGTACTACGTGCAGGCGCCCGACCAGGGCCAACCGCAGCAGCAGACGGTCGTGTAACAACCAGGGTTTGTATCAGGATCCGATTCAGTATTCCCACCACTACCCCTGGTCCAAGAAGTGAACGGGGTATGGAGTCACGAAGCACAACCGACCCATCCTATAGGACAACCTCAGGGTCAGCTACCGGCCAACTGGCAATACCACTAACCTCAGGGTGGTCATTTTGGGTAGTCCTCACAGTCGCCGCCACCATATCATCAGCCTCTCCAGTATGCAAATCAATGGAGGCAGAGTCAGCAATATCAGCAGTAGCAATACCGTAACCCACAGCCTTTCCATCAGTATGCGGCTGCTCCACCTCAGCAGTACCAACAGTATCCCCCTCCCTCTTATTAGCAGCTCCAGCTTCCTGCACCACCCCAGCATCACCAGCAACAACCTCAGCACACACACATGCAACAACAGCTTGGTCTGCACGTTGAATCCACTGAGGCCACTCCTGTGAACCCGACCATGGATTGCTTGGCCCAACTCGTCAAAGGGCTGGCAGATATGACCAAGAGGCTCGACGAGCTGACTGCCACCAAGACCACCATTCCAGCTCAGGTCGAAGCCAACCCCAATAGCTCCAAAAAGAAAGAGCAGGTAGAATGTGATGCCATGTCTGCGTCTGTAGAGTCAGAAAATGATAATATGGTTTATTCTAATGCTGTCACTCTCAAGAGCGGTAGGGCCTTGCCTCCACCTGCTATCAAGAATGGGGAGAATAAAGAACCAGGTGGATCGTCATCTTCTGCATCAGTCGTGCCAACTACAGGGGCGAGTGAGGAGGAGGAAGAAGGAGAAGCCATCCCAGCTGTCAGCCACCACCATCTTCACCAACAAAAATCATAAAAAAATCAGCAAAAACAAAAAGACAAAAAAGGATGTTGCAGTCAAAGCAAAGTCGTACCAGCATTGGAGGAGCCGCCAGAACCGATCCCTCGCCAGCCGACGACGCAGATGCCTCATTTTGTGCTCACCCCTCAACACCAGCATGTTAGAATCCAGTTTGTACTCCTTTTTGCCACCCAGATGTACAACATTCTGTGGGCAATGATTTTGATGTAAATAAGAACTCTCTTTTTCCTGCTAGAGATGTACATATTCCTTTTCCTCATGCAATAGAAAAATCCAAAAAAATTGCAAAACGAAAAAATGCATTGTTTGATCCTGGAGTTGTGGAAATTCTAGACAATTTAACCATTGAAATACCATTGATCAAGGCCATGGAATGCATGCCCACGGTAAAAAAAGGCTTGAAGGAGGCATGTACCAACAAGTGTCTCCCGTCACATGTGAACAGACGTAGAGATGTAGAAAAGCACGTGCTCTCCATGGCTGCTGTTGCAGCTATCAGCAATCTCCCACAGAAGAAACAAGACACAGGAGCACCTCTTATCAGTTGTAAGATTTTCGATCAAGTCTTCGAGCGCACTCTCCTCGACAGTGGGTCTTCCATCAACCTTTTGCCATCATTAATAACGCAAGAATTTGGGCTGGGTCCGCTCAAGCAGACACGAATGATCTTTCAGTTCGCTGACCGATCCATCAAGCGGCCCCGGGGTCTACTGGAAGACGTTGTAGTTAAGGTGCGGGAGAAGCAATTCCCAGCTGATTTTGTAATCCTTGATATGGACTCACCCGCACCTCTACTCCAGACCCCTATCATCCTTGGCCGACCATTACTACGTACCTCAGGTGTCGTGGTTGATTACGGGTCTGGCAAGATCACTTTTAGCTCGAACAACAAGAAGATCACTATAAACATGATCGGAGAGCCGAACACCACGACTGATGAGAACCAGGCAGTATCAGAAGCAGATTGTGACTTTGTTGCAGAGATCAGAGACTCATCACTGTCATTGAATGATTCATGGACCTGAGAAATCCTCACTCTTGAGGAGGACTTGGAAAGCACAGTTGCCCTATGCTCAGATTATTCTTGGGAGACAGATTCTCAGATGCAGGCGCATCTCTTTGATCCCGAGAATTCACTCCAGCCCGAACACAATGAGCATAGTACAGAACAGTTCGGCACATCATCAAGATCTCAACAAAATACTAAGGATGGTAGATCCATCAAAGAAGTACATCCTACCACCAGCATCGTGTCTGAAGTGACCAACAAGATGGACAGACCAAAACCAGAACTCAAGCCACTTCCTGCAGGCCTAAAGTATGCTTTCCTTGCGGGAGAAGAACACATGTATCCGGTCATCATCAGCAGCAGGCTGAATCCGGATCAGGAATCTCACCTTCTCGAGGTTCTAGAAAACAACCGCAAGGCACTTGGTTGGTGTGTATCAAATCTCCGTGGGATAAATCCAGCATTGTGTTCACACCACATTTATCTGGAAGAAGATGCCAAGATGTCTCACGAATTCCAAAGAAGGCTGAATCCAAACCTCCGAGACGTCATCATGAAAGAAATAACGAAATGGTGCGACGCAGGCTTCATCTATCCCATCTCCGATTCAAAATGGGTAAGCCCACTGCATGTAGATCCAAATCCGGACTTACCGTGGTTACCAATGACAAAGGAGAGGAAATGTCCACTCGAGTACCAACATCCTGGCGGGTGTGTGTTGATTACCGCCGTCTTAATGCAGCAACTAAGAAGGACCACTTCCCCTTGCCATTCATTGATCAAGTTTTGGAAATACTAACAGGCAAGGAGTTCTTCTGCTTTTTGGATGGGTATTCCGGATACAACCAAGTGGCAATCACTTCTGAAGATCAAGAGAAGACTACCTTCACTTGCCCGTTGGTCACCTATGCCTTCAAGAGGATGCCCTTTGGATTATGTAATGCACCTGCAACATTTCAAAGATGCATACTAGCAGTTTTCGCCGAGATGGTAGGCAGTTTTCTCGAGGTGTTCATGGACGACTTCTCCATCTACGGTGATAGTTTTGATTCTTGTCTTGAGCACCTAGACATAGTGCTTCAGAAATGTCGGGAAGTCAATTTGGTACTCTCATGAGAAAAGAGCCACTTCATGGTCACCGAAGGCATTGTGCTGGGTCATGTCGTTTCCAAACGTGGCATGGAAGTCGACCCGGCAAAGGTGGATGTTATCGCCAATTTAGAGCCACCTCAGTCAGTAAAGAATATAAGGTCATTCCTGGGGCATGTGGGATTTTACAGAAGATTCATTAAGGACATTAGTCGCATCGCCCGACCTTTGACAGAATTTTTATGCAAGGAAACTGAGTTTAATGTTGATCAGCAGGTTCTCCTTGCTTTCAATCAGCTGAAGGAGCTTATCACTCAGGCTCCAATCCTACAGCCGTCGGACTGGTCTCTTCCCTTTGAGATCATGACTGATGCATCAGACTTCGCAGTTGGGGTTGTTCTTGGACAGAGGAAAGAAAAGGCACCCTATGCCATTCACTAGCCAGCAAAACATTAGATGAGGCACAAAGAAATTACACTGTGATAGAGAAAGAGTTGCTGGCCGTGGTTTTTGCCCTCGAGAAGTTCAGATCCTATTTGCTTGGATCAAAAGTCACCATTTTTATAGACCACTTTGCTATCCGGTACCTACAACAGAAGAGGGATGCCAAGCCGAGACTAATTCGATGGATCCTTCTCCTCCAGGAATTTGACTTGGAAATTAAGGACAAGCCCGGATTTCAGAATGTGGTAGCAGACCATCTCTCCAGAATTGAGCAGCATGAGCCTCCTCTCAACAATGCACCCACCACAGAAACCTTTCATGATGAATCAATCTTAGTAGTGGATTCTCTTCCTTGGTATGCTGATATAGTTAATTACCTCGCCTCGGGGGTAACACCATCGGATTGGATAAAGAATCAAAAGAATAAATTTATGTCGACCATCCGTTTCTATCAATGGGAGGATCCTCTTTTATTCCGGGAAGGAGCATATTGCATTTGGCGCAGGTGCATCCCTCAGGAGGAGCATTATAGTGTCCTCGAGCATTGTCACTCGCTCGAATCTGGTGGACATCACTCTGAAGACCGTACGACAGCCAAAGTACTTCAGTGCGGCTTCTAGTGGCCCATATTATTCAAGGATGCAACAGAATTTGTCAAAGGATGCATTGACTGTCAGAGATTGAAGGGTACACTCACTGCATAAGATTCGATGCCCTAAAAATCATTCAGATAGCAGATTTTTTCGATGCATGGGGCATTGACTTCATGGGACCTTTCCCTAACAGTCAAGGTTTTGAGCACATCCTTCTTGTCGTCGATTACATGAGTCGTTGGGTTGAATCTATTCCCGCTCGAACCGCCGACAGCCGAACAGTGTGTCAGTTCTTGAAGAAGAACATCATTTCACGATTCGGGATACCGAAAATTCTCATATCAAACGGGGGTAGCCATTTTATTAACAAAGAGGTCAAGAAATTAACAAAGGAGTACGGCATCGATCATCGCATCGCATCTCCTTACCATCCTCAGACCAATGGCATGGACGAGTTATCAAACAGAGAAATCAAGACTATCCTGCAGAAACTTGTCAGGACAAACAGAAAGTCTGGTCCCAACTCTTGAACTCGGTCCTATGGGCTTACCGAACCGCTTACAAGTCTCCCTTGGGCTTGTCACCCTATCGCCTTGTATATGGGAAGCCATGCCATCTGTCTGTCGAATTAATTCACAAGTCTTTATGGGCAATTAGCATGTGCAATTTGGACTCACGAAAATGTGGTCAGAAAAGAAAGGATGATCTGAACAGACTCTTGGAGTTCCGAGACTATGCATACGATAACACATCAATGTACAAGGAAAAGGTGAAACGTTGGCATGACCGGCATATCAGACGAAAGACCATTGAAGTTGGACAGAAGGTGTGGCTATTTGATGCAAAGTTGCGGATATTCCCGGGCAAATTAAAGAGTAAATGGACAGGGCCATTCCAAGTTCGTGAAGTGCGTGACAATGGAAGCATTGCCATATCAGAATTGTCTCCTGACGCACAACCATTCGTCGTCAACGGTCAACTTCTGAAGCCTTACCTCGAACCAGATACATTCTTGGCCGTAGTCGACTCCATCCAGCTTCTACACCATGATGACATATCCACAACATTGGCAGCATCAGAAGATTCAGATGCTGCACCTCAAAAACTGTTCATCTGATTCTCTTCTTTTCTTCTCTTCTTCTTTTCTCTTCTAGCTTCTTTTTGTATCAAAAGGTGCTGCCCCTTTTTGTCAGTTCCTATATTTAGGACGCACTTTGTCCTATGTATAGGGGGATGTTCACTTCGAGTTCTTTTATTCTTTGATCCTCTCCATTGTCTCCTCTTCTTGTCTATACTTAGGAGTATCTTACCCTAAGTATAGGGGGAGACAGTCTGAGTATGATCTATTTATTCCCACCCGTGACCCTCCCTGCTTTGTGTACAGTCTGCTATACTTAGGATTATTTGATCCTAAGTATAGGGGGGACGGTCAACTTCTCATTCGTTCATTTATTATTCATATATTCTTTCGACTTGTCTATACTCAGTACGAGTTATGTCTTTTCTTTTCTCTTCGATCTATGAGGACATAGCTCCTGCTAAGTATAGGGGGTCGTATATACTATGTATATACTATAAGCCATAACTCATACTGTAAATAAAATACTACCTCAAGCTAAAAGGCAATGATAAAAGTATGTTATTACTATAATGGAAGATGATTGTGAGCTCCTCAGATTCTTACATACTGATTAATAAATCAGGCAAAAATAGTTTTGAAACTCTTTGTAAAAATTTATGTAAAACTGTTTTAAAGGTTTGTAAAAAAAAAATTTCAATCTTTGTAAATATTTTTGATTGCAAAATTTATTTTCTTTGCGTGAAATAAAAATATTTGAAAAGCAGTTTGCAATTGTTTGAAAAATGGTTGTAAAATTATTTTGAAAAATCTATCTATACTATTTGAAAAACTTCTACAAAATGATTTTCAAATGTGTGTACGGGTTTGTAAAAATATTTTGGACTATAGTTTTCAAAATCATTCTTAAATGATTTTCAAATAAGGCTGAGGAGTATACACAAAAATCTCGCATGTAGAAAAAGAAAGAAAGAAAGAGAGAGCAACAATTCCAATTAAAACTTATAAGAGCCCAAATAAGTTGGTACAGAAAATATGGTTTCTGCTCTTTGTATACACTGATTAATAAATCAGGTTAAATAGTTTTGCAAAATGATTTGAAAAATGGTGTGAACTGTTTGGGAAAACTTTGTGTGAAATGTTTTCAACATTTGTAAAAACATTTTGATTGCAAAAATTCTTTTATTTGTGTGAAATAAAAGATTTGAAAACCTATTTGCAAAGGATTTTGAAAATGTTTGTAAAAGTATTTTGAAAAATGTACATATATATATATATATAGTGTTTGCAAAATCTTTACAAAATGGCTTTCAAATGTGTGTAAATATTTGCAAAAATTATTTTGCACTAAAGTTTTCAAAATGACTTTCAAATACATTTGAGGAATAAAAGTATCATAATATATATATATATATATATAAATAGATAATAAAACAAATCAGAACATTTTTTTTATTAATTGTATGTACACCTAAATAAATCACTTTGTTAAAACCAGTAAATTCTTTAAGTCTTGCGACACATTCGTGTAAATAGCTGTATACATTTTGTACCTTATGTGATCGAATTCTTGTATTTGCAAAATTCTTTGTAAAAATTCTCTCTTTGTTTTCAAATTCTTAGAAAAATTGCATGATTCTTTGCATCATTCATTGTGTATAGCATTTGCATTTCATTCATGTTCTTTCTTCTGAGCTTGATGATAGAACTAGTCCAGTAAAGTCGAAGATTGGAGCTTGGTTGGACCTTACTACACCTAACTGCACTGGAACCTTATGGGAACTAGGTTTAAGGTACTTCAGGTCCAATAGGACTTAATTCTTTGAGAGTGAGGGCTAGGTTTAAGTCACCTCAAATGACAAACTAGAACTTTTCGAGACAAACGCATGACTCTTGCCGACCATGACCTAACTTGGACACTTGCACCTTTCACTTGGCTCAACTCAGTTGGAGTGGTGAGGGGGTTGGATTTGCCAGTCTGAGATGCACACGGGTGGAAACATTCGTCCTCGTCTAGGGAGGGAAGTGCGCCCAACCTGGTCCAGTTTCAATGAAGTCGAATGACAGGAGAGTGTGGGTTGCAATAAAGCTTCAAAAGAGGGATAGTCTTCTGGCTCAAGAGGAAAAAGTCCTTATGTAAATGCTGTTGTGATTAGTATTTCAAAAAAAACTCCAAAAAAGTGGACAGGCTTGTAAATAAAAAATAAAAGTATCTGCCGGAGTATGTATATATGTTGTATAGAAAATAAGCAAGCCTGAGCATCGAAGTTATATCATGTGAGCCTGCAGCTGGATGACTTGACTACATTGGTCTTGCATCCCAGGATAGGTAGCTACACTGGCTACCGTCCATTCTCTTCTTCCCCTCTTGCTCTTGATTCGAATGCCACTTGAACTTAGAAGGGAATACCCCGCTCCTCGACGGTAGAGGGCTGGATTGGGGAATCATTGGGTTGTCATTCTCGAGAAGTCAGTTCCTTTGTCATTTCAGTTGGGGAGAACCACTATCACTTACACGGTACAAGTCAGCTTCATAGTCATAAGGGTTTGCGTATGCTGTAGGCTAGTTCTGACCTGGCTATTGAGGTGATTTGAACCGAGTTATGTGACTCTCGAAGGCTGTTGTGTTTTAAATTTGGTTCCCGACTAGGTTGCACACACATTTTCACATCAAGGTCTAACCTGAGCTCCAAACTTTGATTTTGTACAGATGAGTTTAATAATCATGATCAATTCAATTTATTCTTTAAATTCTTTATTTTTGCTTTTTCTTTTCTTCTTATTCTTTATTCTTTTGTACTTATTGCATAAGTGTTTGCTAGGGACTAGCAAAGGCAAGCATAGGGGGATGATGAATCTCGATTCATCATTCTTTATTCTATCATTTTGGCCTTAAAAACCCCAGCAAATGCATGTAAACAGCATCATGTTGTCTATAATAGCATTCATTATTTATTGTATTAATTGTACATAAAATAAGGTTTTTAATGCCAAAATTATAGAATAAAGAGAAGAAAAGAAAAAGGAATAAAATATTGCAAATATTTTATGACCCTAACCCTGAGACCAGTCCAGAAGGGATTTGGTCGACAAGGAATAAAGTAGGGGGAGATAAGGGACAATAATACAATAAATACCTCATTTATTTATTCATTTAAATTGCATTTTTGACACCTATTTTGTATTTAATATTTATTCATCAAATAAAAATATTTTGTACATGAAAGCTGTAGACAAAAATGTGAATAAAAATACAAAATTGAGTTTATACAAAAATAATATACAGTGTACATTTTATACACAGAATAAAAAGGCAGAATCTCAACTTCACAGACCCATATCTTGCAAATAAAAACTCAAAATCATCCAAAATCACTTTAATTGTATATAGCTTTTCAAGAACTATTTAATAAAATTGGTTTCATAATTTTGGAGTTCATATGTGAAAGTTAGGTTTTTGGCCTTCATTGTTCAGTCTACCTGATTAAAATATTCATTATATTCATTGTTCCTTATTTTTGTAACTTTATATTTTTAGAATTTTGTAAATAATATATATTACATGTACATAGTAAAAATAGAATAAAACTAAAAAGAATTGTAAAATAAAATAAGTTTATGTAATACATAGGCAAAATACCTATGTTATGTTATGTATATAAATAACAGGTGATTTCATTCTTTTAATTTTTTTATTCTTTCATATTTTTATAATATTGTAAATATTGCATATAATTTATTAAAAATATAAATCCAAAATAAAAACAAATAAAATTCATTAAATAAATAAAATGTATAATAAATACAGGTAAAACACCAATGAGTATACCTACATAGTATATATATCTATTTATTTAAAAATGTAAATAAATTTATAAAAATATATTTATACTCATAAAAATAATGTATAAATTTATAAAATAAGAAAATAAAATAATAAAATAAAATATATAAAATAAAAATAATCTATACAAAATACATGTAAATACACTTATAAATACATTATTAAAATAAACCCATAATAAAATACATCAAAAAATAAATAAAAATCATAATAAAATACTACATAAAATAATAAACATTTTATATTTTATAATCAAAAAATAATAAAATCATTTACTATTTTCAATTAATTATTTTCGAATAAAAATCCCTATTTTGTCCTGTAGTGCCCTATGTAGTCCAATGAGGGGCAATGGACCGTTGACATCTGGTCAACTGTCCCATCCGCGGGGCTGACCCGCCAGAACCATCTTTTCCCCGATTTCCTGGCTTTTTCATGGGCGTCTCATCCACCGATTGCACTTGATTCCTTCTGACAAAATGATCCCCGATCATTGTACATCCACGCCCATTCATTTGTTCTTTTGTACATAGTCCCGATTTGCCGCTACGGCCCGGTCAATAAGGGTGCACCACCATGTTTTTAAATAACCCATCTCCTTCCTCCGAATTTTTTTGGCCATTTCCCTAACCCTAGAGCTCCCATCTTTTGTCTAGCGTGCATCCAGGTGACAGATGGAGGTCCCCTGAAGGTTGTGGACGCTCGCGGAGGAAGGAGATGCGCCCAAGGCAGCGCTCCGGCGACCGTCCTGCTCCTTGGCCCAATCGCCAACGTTGAGCTGCGCCATTTCGATTTCTAGGTAGGTTTTCTTCCCAGCTGTTCATTTCTGCATTTAGTTTCATCAGTAGGCCTTAGGTTTAACGTAGATCAGCCGATTCATAGTTCGCCGGAGCTCCGCTCCGGCGAACCCATTCACGGTAGCCACGACCTTTTCCGACTCACTTTCCACCTTCATCCTGTTTCCCGTCGCTTTCTCCACCTCTATGTCACCTAAATCCAACCAGATCTTCATTAGATCTGTGAATCGATGCTCACCTCCTCCACTTCGCTGGAGCATCGCTGCCACCCTTCATTTTTATGCTAACAGCTTCACTTTTCCGACCGAGGAGCATCGCCTCGAGCCGTGCTTTCTTCCTGAGAAGGTTAGATGCGCTACCAAGTACCAGAGGACGCATTTAGAAGCCGGCGGAGGCACCTGGAGCCCACGACATCCTCCAACCTCGCGGAGGACCTCCAATGTGTCTCTGCCCGATCCAAGACCTCCAGCAGATAGAGCCACCTGCCAGGAACCTTTTGGGATACTTGGGAGTAGCAAAAGTCAGCGGAGAAGCGAGATCTCACCGTAAGAAGCTCGCCCAGGCGAGCGTTCTTCCCAGTTCTTCCAGATGTCTTCCTCACCGTTGGATGAAGAACAAGATCCCAGGTCGAAGATCCACTGTCCGATGGAACGAGGCCTTCACCGTCAGATCATCTGGGATGATCTAATCTCACGTGTCCATCGACGAACCGGTACCAACCGCTGGATGCATGCCACGTGTTTAGATCTGGCCGTCCACCAGCGCGCCTTAGGGATAAATTGCAAAATCCATGCCCCGCCTTTTTTGTATTTAATGTTTAATATTGTAAATAAATTTTCACGTTATAAAATAAGTGTAATTTTTGCTAAAGGACCCATGTATTTCTCTAAATTGCATTTTGGTCCTTCCGCACCTCACGTGCAATACCACGTGAGGCGCGAGATTTTTGCACTGTTGCCCTAGTGCTTTTTGTTAATTGTAATATAATTCTCAAAAATTAAAATAAAGGTTTTTACTGTTGAGATATTTGCATTGTGCCCCCTGCAACTTATTTTTATTGTATTTATACCCCTGCCAGGCTGTATTATTTTTATGTCTTTTAATGTATTTATTAAAAATACCTATGTAGCTCCTAAAAATCCAAAAAATTAGGTTAGATGCTCTATGTAATGCACCTTCACGCCACATGTCCATTTTGCATTTTTTGCATTTAACCTAATTATTAAAAATTAAAAAAGAGCCCTTTTTGCAAAGTGTAAATTATAAAATACAAAAAAATTATAAAATGTTTTTGAAAAAATCCAAAAAATATATATATGGTATATTTATATATATATATATATATATATATTGAGTCCAGAAAATGAAAACCCCTAAAAATAGAAAAAATATAAAAATTTCAAGAAGCTCCAAAATCCAAAAAAAAATATATAAACCCCTCAAAAATGCCAAAAATATATTTTCCTATTTTATAATAATTTTATTTCATTATTTCCGTATTAAAATTAATTTGGGTAATTTTCAGATTTATTTTATAATTTTGAAACCCAAATTAATCTCAGCATTTAATTAATCCCTTTTAGGTATCTTTTTGGAATTAAAAATACATAAAAATTAGAAAAATTCAGAAAAATAACAAAAAATATAAAAATATAAAAAGCCAAAAAATATATATTATATCTAGTATATATTGAGTATTTATATAAATATATATCCTTATATTATTTCTCTCTCTCTCTCTCTTGTCTTATACGTATCTCTTTATACACACACACACACACACATATATATATATATTATAATTAAAAATATAACAAGAATATACCAAATATATATATATATATATAAATATCAAAATAAAATAAAAATCATAAAAACAAAAATATAAAAATATAAAAATATAAAAATATAAAATTAAAAACCTACAAAAACAATAAGGATTGGACATGAATATAGAATTGAATAATTGCGCAACCAATTTCATCACTCAACCATTCGCCTCCCAGTGTTCGACCTCTACTTGTACTTACTCCAATACATATTTGCATGTAGAGTTATAATAAATTTTAACTCCACATTTTTTATATTCATTGCATATATTTCATTGTGGGTTAATTGTTGATTGATAGGGAATTATTGAGCGGTCACCGCATCGACTATTGATCCGCCTTGTGGACTAATACGGCCCTTGATTTTTCTCCGTCATCACCACTCCGCTATCTGATATTTACAGCAGAAGAAGGATGCCAAACCCAGACTGATCAGATGGATCCTTCTCCTCCAGGAATTCGATTGGGAAATCAAGGACAAGCCTGAGTTCAGAATGTGGTAGCGGATCATCTCTCCATAATTGAACAACAAGAGCCTCCGCTGAGCAGTGAACCCATCACGGAAACATTTCCTGACGAGTCGATTTTGGTCGTGGATTCACTTCCTTATTATGCTGATATTGTCAACTACCTCGTTTCGGAGGTAGTACCGTCGGAATGGACTAATATTAAGAAGGACAAATTCTTATCGATGATCCATTTCTACCAATGGGAAGATCCTCTCTTTTTTAGGGAAGGAGCACATTGCATTTGGCATAGGTGTATCCCTCAGGAGGAGCTTCATAGTGTCCTCGAGCATTGCCACTCGCTCGAATCCCCGCTCGATTTGAGCTCCTCAGGAGGAGCACATTGCATTGTATCCCTTAGGGATTTGAGCACATCCTTCTCGCTATTGATTATGTGAGACGTTGGGTTGAAGTTATCCCCGCTCGAGCCGCAGATAGCTGGACAGTGTGCCGTTTTCTGAGAGAGAAAATCATTTGCAATTCGGTATTCTGAAGATTCTGATATCATATGACAGTAGCCACTTCATAAATAAAGAGGTCAAGAAATTAGTGAAGGAATATAGCATCGAGCATGGAGTCGCATCTCCTTATCATCCCCAGACCAATGGCATGGCAGAACTATCGAACATAGAAATCAAGACGATCCTTAAGAAACTTGTGAAGCTGGATAGAAAGAGTTGGTCCCAACTCTTGGACTCTGTCTTGTGGGCATACAGAACCGCTTATAAATCTCTTTTGGGCATGTCACCCTATCATCTTGTAAATGGGAAACCATGTCATGTGCCCGTGGAATTGATTCACAAATCCTTGTAGGCAATCAATATGTGCAATCTAGACTCACAAAGAAGTGGTCAGAAAAGAAAAGATGATTTGAACAGACTCTTGGAATTTCGAGGCTATGCATACGTTAACACATTGATGTACAAGGAAAAGGTGAAACACTGGCACGACCGGCACATCAGATGAAAGACCTTCGAAGTTCGACAGAAAGTGTGGCTATTTGATGCAAAGTTGAGAATCTTCGTGGGCAAATTGAAGAGTAAATGGATAGGGTCATTTCAAGTACGAGAAGTGCATGACAATGGCATCATTGAAATATCAGAATTATCTCCTGACGCATAGCCATTTGTTGTCAATGATTAGCTACTGAAGTATTACCTTTGGACAGACACTTTCTTGGTCATTGTCGACTCAATCCAAGTATTGCGCTCAGATGATACATCTACAGCACTGGCAACATCAAAATATTCAGATAATGCACCTCAAAAACTTTTCCCCTGATCACTTGTCTTTTCTTCTTTTCTTCTTTTCTTCTTTCTAGTTCTCATTTTCGGCCTACATATACATTATTAAAAAATCAATATATATATCTCCCTTTTGGTCAATTTTCTATACTTAGAGCGCACTTTGCTCTAAGTATGGGGGGAGTGCACCCCGATTACCTTCATTCTTTGATCCTCTCCATTGTCTCCTCTTCCAACCTATCCTTAGGGTTCTCCTCCATTGTCTCTCCATTGAGAATCCTTAAAGAACCAAAACTATTGTAAATATAAGATACATCCCCTTGTAAAGATATGTAAATTTCTTATCATAAACCTTCTTCTTTCAAAAATCACAAAAACATTTGCAAAACTCAAAATACCAAAAATATTTTTTATTTACACATGTATTAACGAATGCCATTTTTATTCCTCAAAGTTATGTTTGTATACACTGATTAATAAATATGGTTAAAAATATTTTTGCTAAATGATTTGAAAAATGGTGTGACCCGTTTGAAAAACTTTTTGTGAAATATTTTCAACCTTTGTAAAGATATTTTGATTGAAAAATTCTTTCCTTTATGTGCAATAAAAGTTTTGAAAACCTATTTGCAAATGATTTTGAAATTTTTTGTAAAAGTATTTTGAAAAATCTATATATACTGTTTGAAAAATCTTTAGAAAATGGATTTCAAATGTTTATAAATATTTGCAAAAATTATTTTGTACTATAGTATTCAAAATTGTTTCAAATGAATTTGAGGAATAAATGCATTCCAGTAAAATGTATATATAATTGAAAATAAATTTCTTTATCAATCATACATATATACCTATAAAAATAACTTGTTAGATCTATAAATTCTTAACTCTTGTAAATAAATAAAAAGAAGCATGCCCGTGTAAATAGCTGTAAATATTTTATACTTTGAGTGCCAAAATTCTTTTTATTTGATAAGATTCTTTTTATAAAAATTCTTTTCAAATTCTTTGAAAAATTGCATCATCTTTTTGCATTGTACATAGCATTTGCATATCATTTACACTCTTTCAAAGTGAGCTTGATGATTGAAAAAGTCCAAATAAAGTCGAAGATTGGAGCTTGGTTTGACTTTACTGCACCTAACTACATTGGAACCTTAAGAGAACTAGGTTTAAGGTACTTCATGTTCATTAGGACTTAATTCTTTAAGACTCATGGCTGGGTTCAATTCACCTCAACTGACTAACTAGAACTTTTCGAGATGCACTCATGACTCATGTCGTACGCGACCTAACTTGGACACTTGCACCTTTCACTTCGCTCAACTCAATCAAAGTGGTGAGGGGGTTGGATTTTCCAGTCTTAGACGCAGACGAGTGGAAACATTCATCCTCATCTAGGAGGGAAGTGCACCCCAACCTGGTCCAGTTGCCATGAACTCTAATGACAGGAGAGTGTGGGTTGCAATAATACTTCAAAAGAGGGATAATCTTCTGGTTCAAGAGGAAAAGTTCCTTATGTAAATGCTGTTGTAAATAGTATTTCAAAAAAAGAAGAAAAGAAGAAGAAAAACTCCAAAAAAATGGGCAGGCTTGAAAATAAAATAAAATATCTGTCAGAGTATGTATATATATTGTATAGTCAATAAGCAAGCTTGACCATCAGAGTTATACCATTTGAGCCTGCAGTTGGATGACTTGACTACACTGGTCAGGCATCCTAGGATAGGTAGCTACACTAGCTACCATCTATTTTTTTCTTCACCTCCTCCTCTTGAGTTGGATGCCACTTGAACTTAGAAGGGAATACCTTGCTCCTCGAGGAAAGAGTGTTGGATTGGGGATTTATTGGGTCGTCATTCTGGAGAAGTCAGTTCCTTTATCATTTCAGTTGGGGAGAGCCACTATCACTTACACTGTACAAGTCAGCTTCAAAGTAATGAGGGTTTGTGTATGATGTAGGCTAGTTCTGACCTGGCTATTGAGGTGGTTTGAATCGAGCTCTGTGACTCTTGAAGGCTTTGGTATTTTAAATTTAGTTCCCAGCCAGGTTTCACACACATTTTCACATAAAGGTCTAACCTGAACTCCAAACTTTGATTTTGTAAAGACAAGTTTAAAAACTGAAAGCAATTCTATTTATTTTTTCTTTTTCTTCTATTCTTTATTTGTTTTGTACTTATTTCATAGGTATTTGCTAGGTACTAGCAAAAGCAAGTACAGGGGGTGACGAATCTCCATTTCATCACCTTTATTTTGTTATTTTGGTCTTAAAAACCCTAGCTAATTCATGTAAATAACATTAATTTGTATAAAATAGCATCCATCATTTATTGCATTTATTGTGTAAAATAATACTATTTTTAATGCCAAAATTATAGAATAAAGAGAAGAAAAGAAAAAGAATAAAATATCGAAAATATTTTATGACACCAAACCTCGAGACCAAGTCAAGAATTGAGTTGGTCGATAAGAAATACAGGATGGGGATATAATGGCAAAAAATGGAATAAAAACCCAATTCTTTTACTCGTTATTCATGCATTTTTGACACATATTTTATTCTTTATTATTTATTCATCAAATGAAGAAAGTTTGTAAATGAAAGTTGTAGATAAAAATGTAAATAAAACTACAAAATTGAGTTTGTACAAAAATAGTGTTCATTTTATACACAGAATAAAAAGGCCTAAAATCCAACTTCACAGACCCATATCTTTCAAATAAAAACTCAAAACATATTCAAATCATTCTAATGGTATATAACTTTTTACAAGCTATTTAATGGTGGTGGTTTCATATTAGTTTGGAGTTATTGTGTGAAAGTTAGGTTTTTGACCCCCTTTGTACATTATACCGATTAAAATGTTCATTTTATTCATTCTTTATTATTTCCACAAATTTATATTTTTATATTTTTTAAATATTATTTATAATAATTTGTATATATTAAAACTAGAATAAATCCAAAAAGAAAATGTAAAATAAAATAAGTCTATAAAAACATAGACAAAATACCTATGTTATACCTGTATATAAATAAAAGTGTATCATATTCTTTTATTATTTATTCTTTCATATTTTTATAATATTGTAATATTATATAATTTTTATTAAAAATACAAAGCCAGAGTAAAACCTCATAAAATACATTAAAATAAAAAGATGTACATAAAAAATAGGTAAAATACCTATAAATATACCTATCAAATAAACATATCTATTTATTAAAGTATACAAATAATATCATAAAAATATATAAAAAATATAATAAAAATATATTTAAACTCATAAATATCATTTATAAATATATAAAATAAAATAATAAAATAATAAAATAAAATATACAAAATAAAAATAAAAGTGTATAAAATATAGGTAAATATACCTACACTATTAAAATTTAACTACTAATAAAATATGCCAAAAATAAATAAATATCATAATAAAATAATACATTAAATAATAAACATTTTTATTTTATATACAAAAAATAATAAAATCATTTACTATATTAAATAAATTAAATACGAACAATATTATTATTTTGTCGCATAGCAGCGGGCTGATGTGGCCCAATGAGGGCGCTTCAAAAGTTGACCGTCGGTCAACTTTCCCTCCAGCTGCTGACTTGACGTGGACCTGTCTTTCAGCGGATCTTCTCCTCTTTTTCCTGGACGTCTCATACATCCTCTTCTCCCATTTATTACGCCTCGATCAAGATCAATCATCCTAATTGGATGCCCAACCTGTAAATCCATCATACATAGCCTTGGTTCTTTCCTAGCATCCGATCAATAAGGGTGATGTGTTTGTTCTATAAATAAAGCGCATTATAATCAACTCTCCTGAATCATTGTCACCCTCATCTCTCTTCCCCTTCAATTATGATCGACACTAGATCTGGATAAACACTCCTCCAACTCCGTCGCTCACCGGAGGAGTTCCGCCCGATCCATATCCCGTCCATTCTGATATATGAAACCCCCCAGGACCCTTTTTGTGTTGTGCTTGAGCTTTTTGCAGGTGCTGCGGACCAAAAGACTCCAATAGGAGTCGATTTTTTAAGAGAGTAGGCACCTGGGGCTAACCTTCTTCTTCGAGCTTGTGCGACCACGTCAGAGCTCCAGGTGGCTCAATGAAGGTACCAACTGCGTGGAAGGTCACCATGAACGTGTAGAGCCCCTCAGCGGAGGGAATGGTGGCCGGAGGATCCCGCAATATCCGATCGAATCTTGCCCCAAGCGACCTTCTTCCTTGTTCTTCCAGCCCCTTCCTCAGTCGTCCGATCGTCGCCTCACGCCAGATGAAGTAGCAGCCGTTGGATGCGTCTTGCCTCACCGCTAGAGCACGACCCACGATATAATCTCGAGCATTCATCGATGAACCGGTACCATGCGTTGGAAGTGCGACGCGTGTCAAGTGAATCCAGCCTCGCAGTTCGATTGCGCCTTATATTGGGGTAATTAACACATTTCGCCCCACACTTTCTTTGTAATTACTAGTTATTCCTATAGATAAACTTTAACATGTAAAATAGGTGGGATTTTTACATTAAGTCCCTCACTTTTCTTGCAAATTACATGTGGGTCCTTTCCAGCACTGTGGAGGAATATTGCGCTTATGCCCTAGCGATTTTAGTATATTATAGAAAATTGTAATATTTTAGTAAACATTGTAGATTTTTGGATCATTTGCTTGTATACCCTGGACCTTTATTTTTATTGCAAATATACCCCTAGTAGGATATATATTTTATGCTTTTTATTTTTTTATTAAATATAGCTAATGTGCTCCTAAAATCCACAAAAATAAGGTTAGATGCTTCATGCCTTGTATATTCACATCCATATTTTTTATTGGCATTTTTTGCATTTAACCCATTTATTAAAAATGAAAAGGAGCATATATATTCCTTATTTTACTTTTAAAATACCAAAAAATATCAAAATATCTTTAAAAATTCCAAATATATAGTATAATTTATCCAATTTTATTTACATGCCAAAAATCACAAAAAATGAAAAACAAAATGCCTAAAAATAAAAAACCATAAAATCCTTCATAAAAATCTAAAAATTTATTTAAAATCCAAGAATATGTTTTCTATTCTATAATCTTATTTATATAAATATTTATATATTAAAATTGATTTGGATAATTTTGAGACCTAGTTACTATTTTTAATATCCAAATCAATTTCAGATATTTTATTAATCCCTTATTTTGGATATTTTTAACTTTAAAAAAGCATAAAAATTAGCAAAAATACAGAAAAATAACAAAAAATAGAAAACTATAAAAATCACAAAAACATCATATTTATTGTATTTTGACTATTTTTACATATTTATAGATATATAGTATCTACATAGTTTTTATATTGTTTTTATATAGATACTTTTATGTATGTATATATATTATATCTAAATGAAAAAGAAATATAAAAATTGAAAAATATAAAAATAAAATACAAAATTATAAAACCAAAAATGAAACAAAAAATACAAAATTAAAAACACACAACAAGTTTTATCTATATAAATGAATGACTGGGTTGTACATGAATAACCTTAGGCTACATGTTTTGCTTTCTGTGGTTCGACCTCTACATGCTTATTCACTATGCAGTTTATGGTAGAGATAATAAATTTTAACCTCACTTGTGCTCTTCATTGCCTTCATTTATATTGTGGGTTAATTGCTGACTAACCCGGGTTTTGTGAGCAGTCGCTTCAGCGACACTTTGGTCTCGCCTTGTGTAGACTACTTTAGACCCTCGTGAAATCCGTGTTATCAAGAACCCCAATCTTCAAGGAGGCACGTATGGTGCACATGACTTGTTGGAAATATTTTACAAAAATTCATGTGGCTCTAGTGAATTAAGAAGCGCATTTTTGTGTTATTTTTTATCTATTTCCTGTAATTGCATTTAGACCCATGTCTTCTGGCATTAATTTGAACCTCTAATTTGTAATTCTAAAAATTGCACATTGTAGAATAACTTAGGTTCCATCATTGTGGATGATTGTTTGATTTTTGTGAGTTGTGATTGATTTAATATAATTATTTAAATGGAAATTTGCATATTTTTCTCACTATGTGCTATTTTTTAAAAAATTAATATTAAATTGATTGTTCTCCGAAAATTCTCAAAAATAATAGTAGGTAAATTTAATTGTATTTTTCGATGTGTTCAAAAATCAGTGTATTTGCACGCATATCGAGGTCACAATAATTTAAATGGTGATATGAGTAATTGATCTTTAATAGGACATATACCAATTATTTTTGGATCTAACACTTTTCCTGGATACATCTCACATAGACTTATTGAGGATAGTTTTATTTTCAAGAATTAAATTGGTTTTCTATTTACTAAAACTAATTTGCAAAAAATCACCCTGCATGCATCATTAATTCATACTAAATTCAATTTGAATATAAAAATTCCAAAAAAATGCAATGCATTCATTTCATTATTTATCACTTTCTGACCATGTTTTAGAATTTTGGATATCGTTTGATCAAAAATTGTATTTTATCCCCTAAACTTGTCTGAATTTCCAATTTATTTTTATTTGCATAAAAAAATAACAAAACGCCTCTCTGAAAAACTAAGTTCTAGATCAAGTACTAATTGACCTAAGAAGACAGTTGCCTCCATGAGTTTGAGCATGGGCTTTTTCAAGTAAAAAATCTGACCACTAACTACTAATTGAAAAATTAATTTAGTGGTCCTTTTGATTAATCTGAATTACTTACCTACAATGTAAATCTAATCATTAATTTGCACAATTATCGAAGGGTAATTTAGCAGTTCTTCAAATGGCATCATTGTCAGGGAGGTGCGACTTAGGTTGATTTTTAGAAAATTTAGTTCTTGGGTTTTCCACCCTCGGGTATTCTGACCCCCAATTTTTCTTGTAATTATTACTATGTTTATTTCTTGCATTTTTATTTCCTTTGATTTTATTTCTTATTTCTTTATTTTATTTTAAGTATCTTTGACCACCGTCTTATTTTTTTTGTACGAGGGACCCGATGCGACAGAGTGGCGGCTTAGATGGTCGAGCATTGATGAATCTGTGATTCATCATACTAAAAGATGAAAATAGAGCTTCATTCCTGAGTAATTAGCTGCATTTCATCATTTATTCTGCATTTTTATCATTCATGCATGTAAAAATAATATTTGCATTTTAACACTCATAATTGCCTTCATAATCATATTCATATTTGCACCCAAATTCATGTTTTTTTAAATAATTCATGCTAACTCCAATTGACCTCAAACAACCTACATTGTGTACATATTACTAATAAGATTAAAATAAAAATATAAAAAATTTACTAACTCAAATAATTGGCTTGTGCGACAAAACTCCAATTTCAGATAAGACAGATTAAAATGCTCATATCTTCCTCATACAATGTCCTATTTAGGTCTGCTCACTTTAAAAGTAATACATATTCACAGACCTTCAAAACAATACCAATTTCATATGAATTAGAGCTCGTATGTGAAAGTTGGATTTTGAGCCTCTTTTGCGCATTTTGAGTTTTACCTGATTTTGACCTACTGTTTTATGTACATGATTAACTCTTTTTCTCTTATTTATTTTTCATATATATTCCTTGATGAAAATTTTAATAAAATCCAAATTCAAATTAAGACTAAAATCAAAGAAACTGACCGAGTTCGAGTGTCCTTTGTGAGTCTGTACAAATATCCTCCATTTTCTTCTTTATTTGTTTCCCTATTTTCTTATTTATTAAAAATACAAAAAAATATTATTGTGTAAATATTTATCTTTGATTTTATTTTTCTTAATTTTTATCTTAATTAAAAATTACTAAAAAAATTACAAAACTCTTAAATCGGTGTTATATGTACATAGAGTACCCCAAAGATATCATTTCGCACAAATGACCTCTTTTTCTCTTGGTCCCTTCATAAAAGTTGTAGATCTCATCGAGACGAGCAATTTTCATGTGAAGCACTTTTCAATCTGAGGTATTTTCTATTTCTTACCTATTATCTTTGAATATACTTTTTCGAATTTTCTGGGAGTGACACATGGCAGCTCCTAGAGCTACCACATGTCACTAATTTTTTTACCCCTTTTTATTTCATTTTTACAAAAAAAATAAAATTAAAAAATAATAATTAAAAAATAAAAAAATATATTTTCACCTCACGTGCCACGTACGTAAGGCCTTCTCTTCTTCCAGTCATCTCTTCTTCTTCCCATGCGCATCATCCCCACAACTCCCTCCATCTTCTTCGCAACCACCGCCCGCACCCTTCCCGTAACCACCAACGACCAATCTTCATCTACCGGCCTCCACCTACCCTTATCCTCCTTTATCTCCTTCCTATATAAGCCCATCTGCCTCCATGAGCACACCGTCCGTAGTCTTCGACTTATGCAGAGAGAGTTGGAGGAGGAGGAGGAGTCTGTGACATGGACTCCTCTCTCTAGAAAAAAACCTTAAGAGCGATCATTTCTGAGCCTTGTCTTGTCCACCGCATGACTCGAGGCGATAACCAGGAGGCGGCCTCTGCCATCCGACCCCAGGCTATATCCTGTACATCATCTTTTTCCTTCTTCTTCCACATTCCCTACTTACTATGTTCTGCACCAAATCCTCTGTTCATCACGTCTACCACCAACCTCACTGCAACTCTCCATCACGCGTCCAGCAACCGTGCTCGTGCTTGCAGCTCCTTGCTCTACCACCTCTCCTGTAGATGCGCCTCACTCCGTCAGGCGCATCATCCACGACCGCGGCCCCCGGCTGGCCTCCTCCATGCGCTGCCACTTATGGCGCGGCTTCTTCATCGCCTCCACCTACGAGCCCACGACTTGCACCTTTTGTCCACCTACGAGCCTACATGCAACATCTTGTCGCGCTAGCCGCCACTACAGTGTGCCAGCCAAGTCGCTCCTCCAGACTCCACACGTGAGCCTCCACTACAACATGCCAGACATGCCGCTCCTCCGGACTCGTGCCCCCATGCGACCGCCTGCGATGCCACCATCTAGCCAGCGAACCTATTGCTCCACGCCTTCGCTGCCTTCTATCGTTCCTAGGAAGAAGAAAAGGGGAAGAACTCCCCTTACGTGAGGTACACGTGAGTGGGGGTAATAATTATGATCGAGCCCTTAGAGATCCTCGAATTACACCAGCTACTCTAGGGTCACGTGCAACGCACATGACCACTAGAAACTTTGCAAGAACGCCCCCAAGTTCTATTATATTTCCAAAGAAGCCATCAACTCCAGAGTCACATACATTTCACATGACTCTTGGGAATTTTGCAGAAATCCCTCTCCGAGGATCGGTAATTACAATTTAGTCCTCTCACTGCATTTCTCTTATTTATTTAATTATTGTAATTGCACACATACCCCTATCTTCCTTATATAGTTTGAACCTTTTCATTGCATTATTTTATTTATTAAAAATAGACATTTTGTTCTACAACTAATTCTCTATATTTTAGCATTTTCATCATATTTTTATGCTTTGTGGTTAATTATTAAGAATTTCTTTTGCGATAAATTACATATTTTGCCCAAGCAGCACTTAGAAATTTATAAATAACTGCCCACAGCTTCAAAAATCGTCAAAATTCATGGATAGTAGAATTAATTTCTAAGAACATTGTGCCCAAAAAGAATTGCATTTGCATGCATATTTGATGAACGTAAAATTTACCTCTTTAATAGTTGTAAATTGTAGTAGTATAGGAGACAGATTTCGGTCAGCAAAAACCACAATCATTTGAATGTTGTGGACAATTTATACTTGGCAAGTCTACCAAGGTCGAATAGAAGGACACGATCTACTTTAATTTATCTATCGAATTTTGCTCAATGAAGAGTATGTATGAATAAATTCCCATTTACAGGTCTCCATGCAAAAATGCATACTAAAATGCAGAACATTGCAATTGTATGATGCATGCAATTTTTAGCTGATTTTTCAATACAATTGAAATATATGCAATGCATAAGATGTGAATGAATGCAAGGAATAATCATGCAGATAATGGATTACAAAAATGCCTTAAAGAAAAATGAACATAATACATGAACCGGTTACGCATAAAATTATGAGCAAATAACTATTTATTTCAAAGACAGATATAACAACTAACACTATTAAATATAAAAATTCATCACATTTTATTTGGTGTCAGATGAGAAAATTAAACATGCCATAAGATAGATGATGAAACAAGGAGCAAAACGACACTAAAATCATGCAATTTGGACTTACGATGCTCAAGATATGAAAGAGACAATGTGGGGGCATAAATGTAATAAAAATACAAGAAATAAATGGATAAATAATCACAAATAAGTCCTTGGAGGGACCTATTTGCAATAAGTAAAAAATGACTGGGCCCCACTGTAAATTCTCCATTGTGGGGGGGCATTATGTAATTCACTAAACCTGCTAGGACCTCCCTGTAAAATAGCCAAGCGCGCACATGAGGTGCGTGCCTGGGGACCAAAATGCAAATGCAAAACATCTAGGGTCTTTCTTGTAAATTACCCACCCCCCCCCCCACGTACAGAGCACGTGAGGGGGCCAGGCTCGGGAGTCGTCGCCGCTTCGGGCCATGTGGCAAGCACTGTAGCTTCGTATCTTAGCTTGGTGAGAGGGTCGGTGGTCCTGAGGCGTCAGGATCGGTAGTGGCTACGTAGAGCTATCAGGGTCGTTGGATGAGCACCGACGGGCACCATCCAACGACGCCTGCTCTTCATCTTCACCGAGGAGGGGTGATGTACGTGGAGCTCCGGCGAGCATGCCCGAGCTCCGTCGGCCTCCTCGGGGCTCGTGGATGGTGCACAAAGCACCGCAGCCTCCTGGCTAGGATGATGGACCGGAGAGGAAGCAACAAGGGTAACTGGAGGTGGCTCACGACGGAGCTCCATCGGAGTTGATGCTCGAGATCGGTGCAGTAACATGGATTTCGGTGTGCTTCACCACTTTTGCTGAAGCAGCTTTAAGGGTTGCATGCCCTGTTGTGAAGGTCCCACTCTTTAACCCCAGCGGAGAAACTCCTGTCAAATCTACACAAGCATGCTTCTCTCCAACCCATCCAAAAATCAAAATATCAGAATGTCTAAGTATGGATCTTCTCTACTGCGGATCAGTTAAAAAGTTCACAAGCGTCTCTTTCTTAGCAGCAATACATGCACGTCTGAGTGCATCAAATAAAATGTCTCTAATAAGATCGTGTCTGTACTTAAAATCCGAAAGCTCCCAATAATGAATTGCATCATACTCAAAATTGTCTAAGGGAAAAGGGAAGCTCTGGAGAAAAGATTGTTTGTAATAATTTACTTAGGCACTTTTGGTAATCACATCTTGTTTTTCTTATATAAGTAAGAAATATTTCATATAAATATATCTTTCCTTCCCCTCCCTATCCATCCTATTTGGAAAGGGGAATTTTTTTCTTTATTTTAGCGAAGCTGTATTTTCTATCATTTCCTTCCATTTTCTTTCACTGTTTCCATGTAAACACCCACTGTCATCAAAAGTTCTAAACACAAGACAGAAACAAATTCGACAGTACTCGCCCAGAATATAATGCCAACTATAAAGTAATAACATGTTCATAATTTTGTAATTATCAAATCTTCCGAGGGGGGGAGGGGGACGGATTTGTGTTTCTAATTATACTCTATTTTTTCTTCGTACGTTACAAGGATTCATTGCAGCATCTCTTTAGATATGCTAAGCCCAGCGGCCGCCCGACATCGAATTGCAATTGGCCTCGCGACTACCATTTGGGCTATCTGGAAAGAAAGAAATGCGAGATGAATGGGCTCCAGTTTCTCCTCCCATGAGTCTATCGCCAACAATATTATCAAGGAAACAAGAATTTTTATACACTAAGCACGGACCACGGATTTTGTTCTCCCTGAGTTCGTGATTTCACTCCATTCATGCTTTCTTTAAATCTTTTTTGTATATATGGCAATTGCCCATCTTTTTGTAACTAAGGCCAACGCCTTATACTTGTAACTTTAAAGTCCCTACAGCAATACAAATGAAAACTTTCCAAAAAAAAGCATCTCTTTAGATATCAAATTCTGTGTGATGATGATGTAGACGACAGAACACAAAATCTAACAAACTGGGTGTGGAGAGAAGACTCTTTGGTCAAAGGAACAGCACAGCTTGGTACCTCGACCTCGAGGAACCCCACTACTTCCATGACGTCATTTTCCAATCGCTAAATTCCAAATCCCACTTTCTCTTACCTTTTTCTCTTCTCTTGGCATACCTCGGATTTAATATCCCCATTGTCTCCGCTTGCGGTTTTCCATCCTGTCTTAAGTTCCTTTCGTTTTGCCATTTCCCCAAGGAACCCAGGTGCTGGGAGATCGAAGAAAGCATCCTCAATGCAAAAGGTGGCATCTTTCTCAGATTTCTCCTGAAGCTAAAGGGCGTGGATGTGTTTTACCATCCGTGGAGAGGTAGTTTTTATGGGTGTCTGAGCTTTGAAGTTTAGGATATGGGAAACTGTCTGCAGACACTGTACAATTCTTCTAAAGTTCAGAACCAGAGTTCTCGGAGCTCTTCTGGTGGGTGGTGCTTGTATGTTTTTCTTTTTTAAGATCTATTTTTGTTCTTTTTTATGTCAAGATGGAAACTTTTGTTTTCCTTCTCTTGGCTTGGAGTTCTTTCCGGGCTTTATGTTCTGTTTTCGAATTTGCTTGTCTTGGTGGTTTATATCTGAAAGTTTGCAGCTTTTTAGGGCCAGATTTCATGGTTCTTTGGGTTGTGGTTCCCGTTTTTGGGAATTGAAATGTTTTCATTCGTGAAGTTCTAAAAGGGCAGATCAACAAAAGCCTCTTGCTTAATCGAAAAATGGACCTTTTTCCTATTTTTCTACCGTCTTCTTTTGTTCCCTGGTATTGGTTTCTGCCATGTGGTCAACTTCTATTGTTTTTGCTTTATTTTCCTTTTTCTGCTGGAAAATAACTTATTTCTGATGGATTGCTCACTCTCTGGAAAGTTTTCCGGTAAGTTGTAAATTTATGATTAAGCTAGTAGCAAGGGAACTAATGACATGATGCATCGTTTCACTCTTTTAAACGATTTTTCCATTTAATTCTCTTCCAGTTAAGTATATTCTCGTTTAGCTACTGTAAAAGTAGACTTGTGAATTTGGGTTGCTTAGGGGTTTTGTTTGTTAAGTGCCATAAAGAAGGCGTTGATTTTATAACTGATGCCCTGCTACTGATGCTGCTTTTGTCTTTATTTTATTCCTCGAATAAAATGGTCATCATATTTCTTCAAAATAATTTAAGTTTACTATACATTCCAAACAATCTTGAAAATGGAAGTTTACCAAAATATGTTCTTGGTTTGGAGAAAGGTGCACTGCCATATAAGAATAGTTTCGTAGTGTTTAAGCTAGCATTGATGTTGATTTGTCTTTCTGAAATTCAAAGTCTGAGTAGATTCCTTCTCAAATATTGAAGCATATATGCATTCAAACTATGAAAAAAGATTAGAAGATTCCTTGAGCACATATTCCTGATGTGTTCGCAGTACTTGGAAATAAATGGTTTCATTTATTTCCTTAACAAAAGGGCGCTACTTCTTTATCCCGATTTTTGGCTTTTTTTTGTTCCTCTCTGCATATTTCAGTGGGAAAAAACTTTATTATTATATAATTTTCTGGTATCTCAGTGCTGTTTTTTTTTAATTTTGCTATTTCCACTTTAAGTATCATCTATGCAGTAATTTATATCCTGGTAGTTTTTTGTGAAATGAAACAGATCAAGGTAAGACTACCAGCAAGACAGGGTTGTCTCAACCATCCACTCTGACAGCATCATCAGTACCTTCCACTCTCACTTTGCCGTCATATAGTGGAAAGAGTATCAGTGAGAGTCTTCCCACGCCCCGATCCGAAAGCAAGATATTGTCTTCTTCGAATGTCAAAGCTTTCGCTTTTAGTGAGCTTAAAAGTGCAACCAGGAACTTCCGTCCTGATAGCCTTCTGGGTGAAGGAGGATTTGGGTATGTGTTCAAAGGATGGGTTGATGAGCAAACACTTTCTGCATCAAAGCCCGGATCCGGCATGGTCATTGCTGTCAAAAAACTGAAACCTGAAGGCTTCCAAGGCCACAAGGAATGGCTGGTCAGCAGACATTTATATCTTCAAATTCAAATGCTGGTTGTTTCTGTTTGGTGTCCTAATTAGTCAAGTCAATCATGTCTTTTGCAGACCGAGGTTCAATATCTAGGGCAACTTCACCACCCAAACTTGGTTAAACTTCTTGGATATTGTACAGAAGGAGATAACCGGCTTTTAGTTTACGAGTTCATGGCAAAGGGAAGCTTGGAAAACCACCTCTTCAGGAGTAAGTTATATGGAAACTTCCTTCAAAGAACTTGCATTATAATTCACATTAGCATGTATTTAGAGAATGGTATTGCATTAGCTGTTTAAGATGCACTCCTTTAATGAACTGAACTGCTGTCCAGTTGTGGTGTCAATATGAATTGTGCAATTGAATATTACTGGTTGAGAATGTTTTCTTTTTACATTTACGTTGACGAATACTTGCATTCTTATTTACTCAGGGGGTGCTCAACTTCTTCCATGGTCAGTGAGAATAAAAGTTGCTGTAGCAGCCGCTAGAGGGATCTCATTCCTTCACGGTCTTCAAAACCAAGTTATTTATCGTGATGTTAAAGCTTCCAACATTCTTCTTGATTCGGTACGTGGAACTACTGCAATCCACCTGCTCTTGATGTTATTGAGATCGTAAAAAACAAGCTTGCCAGGAAACCGATTCTTAATCATTTGTTTATTTGATTTCTGGACATCCTTTATTCAAAAGAACTGTTATTTTCGTTTATACAGGATTTCAATGCAAAGCTTTCGGACTTTGGATTAGCTAAAGCTGGCCCAACTGGTAATCAAACGCATGTTTCCACGCAGGTTGTCGGTACTCATGGTTATGCAGCTCCTGAATATGTCTCAACAGGTTTGCATTCCTTTTCATGCTGATTTTTGCAGTTTATTTTAATTGATAAGCCCCGTCGACTGTCAGAGAGATGGGTGCGTTCATGGATCGTTAAACCGACTCACATGCTTTATAAAAACAGGCCGTCTCTCTGCCAAAGCCGATGTCTACAGCTTTGGGGTTGTCCTTCTAGAGCTCGTAACAGGGCGACGTGCTCTTGACAGAACAAGAATAGGTATAGAACAGAACCTGGTTGACTGGGCTAAGCCTTACCTTGGTGACAAACGTAAGCTCTTCCGCATCATGGATACAAAATTAGAGGGGCAGTACTCGAAGAAAACGGCCTTTGCAGTCGCCAATCTAGCCCAGCAGTGCATTGCCAATGAACCAAAACTCCGACCAAGGATGTCGGAGGTCTTGGCAACTCTAGAACTGCTTCAAGACATAAAAGACACGACCCGGGTCTCCCATTCTGAAGAAGGTAAACAAACCACTCCCATGCGGACGCCAAAATCACCCATGGGGAACCGACCTGCTCAGCTGCATCCCCACCCCCGCAGGTCTCAAATGTCTCCTCGTTGATTTTGGACATGCTCCCTAATTAACATGTCTGACCTGCGTGGGATGCTTTTGCACCAATTTTAATGCCAGTGTGCTTGTATTTTATAATGCGTGATCTGCATTAGCATGATTAATTCATAACCTAAAGGATATGTTTTGGATTTCCAGTATAACTGTAAATATATCTTCTTGTTGGTGCTCTCATCATTTGGGTTTAGTTTTCCTTTGAACTGGTGCTAGAGAATGTAGGCTCCATTAGAATTCTTCCAAGTTTATTAAAAAGGTTCCTAAGCCAAAATAAGTTATCAATATATTCAAAAGAACGGATAAATGTATTGCATCATGATTTTGGGAGGACAAAACCATGATACGTAGGTAGAAAATACGCATTCATCGTATGGTCTTTTTTCAAAGTTTGGACACTAATAATATTACTCGAATGGAGGGGACGAATGTGGCCTCTGCTTGGCTCCACCATTGCCTTTAATCATGATTAACAATGCTGGTTTCTTCAACCCTACAAGTGCAACGACATGCTTATGAACAGATAAATGATCATAACTTCAAAATGTGCCATTCATGTTAGACATGAATTCCCATACCATGCATGGCAAATAAGGGGGATGAAAGAGAGTGATGAAGATGACATAATAAGATGCAAAATGCATGCCAAGTGCAGAAATCTTGATGGAAATTATTAAATGGCGAAGAGAGGTGGAGTGGAGAGGAAGGAGGATGGAAAGGATGTGAGTTCAGAGAAACCGCCGGGGGTTTGGTCTGATGAGGTTAAGAGAAGGGGAGGGAATTTATGGGCCAAGTGACGAGGATCTAGTGAGGTTGGATTGCCTTAAGACTATATACATAACATGCATTGAAACATAACAATCAGTTTTTTTTTAAAAAAATAGATTCAACACATCAAATAAGCTCGAAAGATCTTTAAAACTTAAAGATCTATAGTAAGATCAAAATGCTAACATCTCATACATTTATATCAATGTAAAAATACGAGTATAATTTAAAGTCAAGAACGTGACAATTAGCAATGTTCAATAAATAGAAAAGCAATTCATTGTTTTAGCTCAGCATTTACATCTAACACAATTATAAACCATGGTTAGAGGTTAGAACACAGCCTACAGGTATAAAAAGTAGAAATCCTTTAGAGGTAAAGATTCAAGAAAGATATGATTCTCTACCTTAATTTGGAGTTTATCCTTTTGATTATGTTATTCTTTTCAAGAACATCTAGAACTCCTTACATAAATGTATTGTTAGACCTGTGAGTGATAAATCTCCATTTCATCACCTTTATTCTATTATTTCGGTCTTCAAAACTCTATCTAATACATGTAAATAGTATTAAATTGTATATATTAGCATTCATTATTTATTGCATTTATTGTGTAAATAACATTGTCTTTAATGCCAAAATTTTAGAATAAAGAAAAGAAAAAAAGAAAAAGAATAAAATATTAAAGGTATTTTATGACCATAAATCCCGAGACCTAAGTCAAGAAGTAAATTGGTCGACAAGGAAGAAAGTCGGGGGCCAAAAATACAATACAAGTCACATTTATTTATGCATCCATAATTCATTTTTGACACATATTTTATTCTTTATTACTTATACCTCAAATAAAGAAACTTTTTACATAAAAGTTGCAGATAATAATGTAAATAAAAATACAAAATTGATTTGTAAAAAAACAATACACAGTGTACATTTATACACAGAATAAGATTCCAATATATCAACTTCACATACCCATATCTTTCAAATAAAAATCAAATATATGAAAATCACCTCTAAATGTATATAATTTTAATAAGCTATTTAATGAAGGTGGTTTCATATTTTTTAGAGCTAAGGTGTGAAAGTTTGGTTTTGGAACCTCATTATATAGTATACCCGAATAAGATATACAATTTATTCATTCTTTATTGTTTTTACACTTTACTTTTTATAATTTTTTAGATATTATTTATAACTTATGTACATATTGAAATTAACATAAAACCACCAATTAAGTATTAAAATAAAATATGTATATCAAGTATATCTATAAAAAACTTATACTTATACCTATATAATAAATAGAAATATTTATTTAAATGTATATATTACTTCATAAAAAATATAATAAAAATATATTTATACATCTAAAAATAAGTGATAAATATAGAAAATAAGAGAATACACTAATAAAATAAAATAAACAAAATAAAAATAAAATTGTCGAAACATAGATGAATATACCTATAAATATACCCCTAAAAAAGTAAATACTAATAAATAACCTCAAAAAATAAACAAAAATCATAATAAAATAAGAAATATTTTTTATTTTATACTTGAAAGTTAATAAAATTACTTACTATTTTTCAAATAATTAATTTCTAATAAAATTTAGTTTTCTCTTGTAACGAGCTCGTGTGGACTAATCATAGCCATTCGATCATTGACTCCCGGTCAACTCTCTCCCCAAGCATTTGACTTCTGACACCTGTCGTTTCCTGCGATTTCATCCATTTTTCCCGCTCGACCCATCAATCCATCACGCTTGCTTCCTTCATAAGGATTCCTAATTGATCTTCCAGGATTCATGCTAGCCCTTTCGATTTCATGTACATAACCTCGATTCTTCCCAACCAAGTCGTCAATAAGGGTGACCAACCATGCTTACAAATAAGAACCTTCGACCTCCTTCTCTTCTTTGGTCATTAATACGAGTCTTAGAGCGTCGATTCTTCATCTAGGTAGTACCTTGTGACAGAAGGAGCTTCCTAGTGGTCTGGATCAGCTTCACGAGGACAGAGGTGCACCCCACGACGGCGCTCCAGACTCCTTTGCTCCCTGCCATCTCCGACAGGTAAGAGTTGCGCATTTCACCTTCATTAGATAGATTTCGATTCCTGCATTTTGTTTCCATATTTACCTTCATGTTTAGACCGCAGTTTTAGCTTAATCACGCGATTTGTAGTTCATCAAAGCTCTACTCCGGTAAACGTCCTCATCGTGTATCGCTTGTTATCCGCCGCGCCTTCCACCCTCATTTCGTTTCCTGACATCTTCTAATCATCCCACACACCTCATTCGCCAAGATCTCCCTATGATCTAGTCTCTCGGATCTCTACTCCTACACGACGTCGGAAATCCGCCATCTGACGTGTTCACCCCTCGTTCACCAACCGAGGCACTTTCACCTCAGCTTTGTTTGTCATCTGTGTAGGTCAGGATCTCAAAGGAGCCCTTCTGGGCTCAATTCATCTTGACCTGAAGATCTCCAGGTCGTCCATCTTCCTCAAGCTCGCCAGGCTTCCCTTGGGAGTCCTGGACCTTCTGGCGACCATCCACAGCTACGGAGAACATCTCGGGACATGGAGAGCCAAGAACCATCGTCAGAAGCAGTCGAAGGAGGGATGAATCAAGGATTAAAGCTCGAAGGTTGTTGAAGAGTATTTTTCACTTGTCTAAATATGTCTTATACAAGGCGGAGACACAGTCGCTGTGGTGACCCGCAAGAAATCCTACTTCAAACAACAATTAACCCACAAAAAATAATCAAGCAACGAAAGTAAATGTGCGGAGTTAAAATTATTATAACTCTATAATAAAGATGTGTATAGTGTGCACGCATGTATAGAGTGTCCAACATGTGGAACAAGCAAGTAGATCGGGCAATGAGTTACACAAAATGAATGTGATGTATTTTCCTATAAATGTGTTATTTTGTGGGTGTTTTAATTTTATATATTTTTTATTTCATATTTGATTTTATATTTTATTTTTTATTTTTAATTTTTTGATTTTTTATTTTCTTTTTATATTTTATATTTTATATTTTATTTTCTTTTAATATATATAAAGCTATATATAAGACATATATACAATATAAGTGGGAGAGAGACAATATATATAGGTAAAATTAATCACAATAGAGGAAATAAAATCTTTTGGGTTTTATAGAATTAATTACTATTTTTTATTTTTTAAGATATTTTGCTAATTTTATATATTATTAAAGTCCAAAATTTTCAAAATAGGGTTTAAAAAAATACCTAAAATTAAATTGGAGATAAAAGATATCAAACAAAGTTAAAAATTCTCTAAATTAATTTGAAAATAAAGATAATAATATAGATAAAATATGGAATAGAAAATACAATTTTTTACTTTTTACGATTTTTTATATTTTTATAAATGTTTAGGTATTTTTCAATTTTTATGAATTTTCTTGTATATTTATTAGTGATTTTTGGTCTGAAGTTGTAAAATACTTCGATATATATAAAAGATTTTTTTGAAATTTTTTAAAAATGTTTTATAATTTTTAGGTATTTTATTTTGTAAACAGTTATAAAAAGGCAAGTTTTTATTTTTTAATAAATATTAAAAGGCTTCAAAATGAAAAATAATAATATGGCATACAACAACACTATAACAGGAAGCTATGCCTTTTTTGAGATTTTTTCGAGTTTTATAGATGCATAAAATAAATAGAGACAACAAAGAAAAACTACACTACTGGCAAGGGTATTTTTGTGGCCAAAGTGTAATTTTTCCAAAACTATTACACTATAATAAATAGTCATTGGACAGGAAGCAAATACCAAGACCTGTAGAGGGCCCTCACTAAAATAGCCATGCACCTCACGCGCACAGGTACGTGAGGTGACATGGCTGAGGACCCATGTGTAATAACAAGAAAGTACGGTGGTCTTAGTGTAAAAGTTATGAACTTAATTAAACGATAGATGAAAGTTTATCTACTAATAATTAAATACAAAAAAACTGGCTGGGCTAAATATGCAAAATACCTAGCACTGACGTGTATCCAAGGGCACGGACTCCTTCACTTAATAAGTGGTGCCTCCACGATGCAAGATACCCCTTCAATATCCACGGCTTGTATTAGATCCAGGCGTTGATCAGACGGCTGAGTGGGGGGTTAATCTAACGATAGTTGTACTCCACGACGAGCAGGCAAAGATCTAACGGCGTGGAGGCGTGGAGGAAGAACGACCGACGAACTCAGCCTGGATGAACTTGAAACTCCAAAATCTTCATGCTCGGCGTTGCATCCTCCCTTTCGATGATACCAAATGCCTCCTAGGGTTCCTTCCTATCGACTTGATGCTTCCAAATGCTTCGAAGAGCTTTGGTGACAGCTAGTGGCGGAGGTGAACCTGGAGGTATCCTTTTGAAAAAATGCCCCTCATATTGGGCCTAAAGTACATAGAACCTGTAGGGTTAGCACCAACAAAGATAGGCGGTGGTTCCAAGGGCTTCTGGGGGTGGAATGGATTGAAGGTGGTTCGGATGAACTCCCTCCGGTGAGCGGTGGAGGAGGAGGGAGTGATCTCCATATCCGTAGTGGATTTGGGTGAAAGGGCTAGTACAGAGCAAAGAAGACTGGAAGGGAAAGGATACAGAGGTGAATGGCGAGGCGGAAGATGGCGATGCACGGTGGAAGCATATCGCCGGAGCTCGGTTCCGACGATCCTCGATGGCAGAATCTATGGCTACTAGGCGTGATTAGAAGACAACTTAAAGTATTAAATTAAACCTAATGCTAATTCTACGCTAATAAAAGAAATAAAAACATTACCTCACCAGCAAGGAGACCAAGAAGAAGGACCTCATGGCGAGCCTTCGCCGGAGATGGTGGAGTCGGCCTTCAACTTCATCCAAATCCACTATGAAAGGAGTGGGGAGAAGGTTGTCACCCTCCTCTACCCACAACACTCGAGAGGAGGAGATGAAACTCGGTCAAAAGGGTTCAAAATACAAATGGAAGAAAGGGGAGGTTTTGTACAAGGTGGATGACAGGGCGAGAAGACCGAGGTGTAGCAAGCGTTGCAGCGATGCACCGCCCAAGACGATCAATGGGCGTGTATCCTCGATAATTGGGGAACCAAAGTCAAGAAGATAGCCACACGAAATGGTGAAAGATCATGCCATGAAAAAATGGAGAAGATGGGGGAAGCGGTAGATCTAGCAATCGCAGACCTAGGGTCATGGAGTTGACCCCCGATCAACGGATGGCGTGACCTGATTGGGCCACGACATCCGTAAAAAGACAAAAACTCGATAAAATATTTGTAAATTCAATTCAAAATAATAAATGATTTTATTACTTTTAGGTTTTAAAAATAAAAATATTTATTATTTTATAAATTATTTTATTATGATTTTTATTTTTTTAGAGGTTTGGAATTACAAGTTACCTTTTAAGGGCTATATATAGGTATATTTGTCTATACATTTTAATGTTCTATTTTTATTTTGTATTTTTAATTTTATTAATTTAGTTTATTATTTTATGTTTTTATAGATTAATTTTATACACTTAAATATATTTTTATTTTATCTTTTTGATATATTATATACAATTAAATAAATAGAGGTGTTATTTGTATAGGTATTTTACCTATGTATTTTCTCTAAGTATTTTATTTTAATGTTTTTCTTAGTGTTTTTATTCCTGTTTTAACATGAATATATGTTATAAATAATATTTACAAAATTATAAAAAATATAAAAATATAAAAATAATTAATAACGAATAAAATGAATATTTTAACCGGTACAAGTATACAATAGGGTTCCAAAATCTAACTTCCAAATCGTAACTGTAAAAAATATGAAACCATACTCGTTAAATAGGTTATTAAAAGTTATATACAATTAAAGGATTTTGATATATTTTGAGTTTATTTGAGAGATATGGGTCTGAGAAGTTAGGATTTTGGAATCTTCTTCAGACTGTATCTTTTATTGTATATATTATTTTTGTGTAAACTCAATTTTGTATTTTTCTATATTTTATCATCTACAACTTTCATATACAAAGTTTCTTTTTTGAGGTATAAAAGGTAGAACTAAAAATAGATCCCAAAAATGAATAAAATGAATTAAATAAAAGGTATCTTTATTGGATTTTTGCCCTTATTTCTCCCTATTTTATTCCATGTCGACCTAGTCATCAAGATGCCTAGGTCTCGAGGTTTAGGGTCATAAAATATTTTTAATATTTTATTATTTTTCTTTTCTTTTCTTTTCTTTGTTCTATATTTTTGGCTTTAAAAACCACATTTGTTATACAGTATTCACAAAATAAGACATGAATGATAAAATGCAAGAATTAAGCCTATTTACATGCATTTACTAAGGTTTTTAAGGCCAAAATGATAGAATAAAGATGATGAAACAGAGATTAATCAGAGGTAGGGACCTTCTTCCCTATTCTTTGAGCGAAGCAGTATCCGTTTGATGGAGATTCCTGCTCCAGATTGCATTCGAGACATCCGATCATCAGAAGCCTCAGTTGATCTCTCTTTGCATTCTAATCCCTGACGTTCATCAGTGAACCGGTAGCAGACACGTAGAAGGGGACACATGGATAAATGGATATCACGACGTTCATTCCTACACCTACGGGATAATTTGCTAAATCTATCCTTCACTTTTTTATTTGTATTTAGTCTTGTAAAAAAAGTGGATAGTGTAAATAAAAAGGGAGTTTTTTTGCATACGAGACCCTTGATGTTTAGGAAATTACAACAAGATCTGGTCCAGCTCAGCTCACGTGTCGTCCCACGTGAGCAGGGCAACTTGTAGGGACACCCCTGTAACTTTTTGTATTTCACTTTAGTACAATAAAATTTAATAAACATTGTATATTTTTGGCACTATTGCAGATGAACCCGTGATCTTTATTTTAATTACAAATATGCCCCTATCAGTTTATGTATTTTTGGTGCTTGGATTTCATTTATTAAAAATAGCACACTAGCTCCTAAAATTATGAAAAATTAGGGTTAGATGCCCGGTAGCATGCACTTTCACGTCATATATGTATCTTGTATTTTTCAGCATTTTAACCATTTATTAAAAACCAAAAGGACCCCTTTTTGTTCTGTATAATTCTAAGATACCAAAAAATATAAAAACGTGTTGAAAAATTTAAATACATATTATCTATTTTATCATAATTTATTTCCAAACCAAAAATCACTAAAAATGGAAAAAGAAAACTCCTGAAATTTGAAAAACCTCAAAAACCTTTATAAAAATCTAAAAAATCATTAAAAAATCCAAAAATATGTTTTTCTATTTTATAATTTTCTTTCTATTATATATATGAAAATTGATTTGATTAATTTTGGACCATATTTACTAATTTTAGTATTCAAATCAATTTTGGCCTATTTTATTAAATCCATGATTTGGGATTTTTTACTTTAAAATACATAAAAATAAGCAAAAAATCTAGAAAAATCATAAAAAACATTAGAAAAAATATAAAACCCCAAAACAATTTTTTATTGTGTATTTTATTTTTATTTACTAATATTTATAAGTATATTATTCTATATCGTGCATAGACTCTATATATAACTATGTTATATATCAATATATTTAGAAGAAAAGGAAATATAAAAATCTGAAAATATAAAAAGTGAATAAAATTTTTTTAAAACAAAAATAACATCAAAAAAATATAAATAAAAACTCACAAAAAATATATATGATAAATGACATAGTTGGACATAATATATTTTGCTTCAAAATAACCATACGCTACCATTGCTCTTTGTGGTTCGACCTCTACATGGTTTCTTGTTATACATGTTGTTGTGGAGAAAAATACATTTTAATCCACATTTTGGGTAATCGTTGCTTGATTTGTATTGTGAGTTATCTGCTGCTTGAGTGAGGTACATGGAGCGGTCGGCACACCAACTACGGTTTTGCCTTGTGAAATCGTACCACCCTCTTTGAATCTCGATTATCAGATGGTGTTGTTGCCACAGAGCAACGAGCGTAGCCTATTTTTGTCATTTACTTTGTATAGCTATTTGCTTATTCATCAATCTATTGATGTAAATAATAATTGATTTATTTTGTACATAGCCATTCAATTATTCTTTGTATTGCTCATCTTGATTCTATTTGATTATCTGTGCTAATATACTTTCTTTATGACTTTGTTAGGGGCCCGCCATGCGAGGACATCTTCTTAGGAGGCTGATGCATCCAATTCTAGTGGAGGCTGGTCTTCACCCATTAACCATTTGGAGAGGCTACAAAGGAAGCAAAGAAAAGAAATTTAGCATAGAGATGGCTTAGATTCATTTATGTAATTATTGGTGTGAGAGAGAGAGACAATTCAAATTTGTAATAATTAAGACTTGGAATCTACTCTCCACGATGAGGTCCAATGCCCGGGTGCCTGTTCATCTGGGGGCCTCGCACAATTTTACGTGTTTTCTCGCCTTCTTTTATTTTGTTTCCCGATGTTTTGTGTTTTCCTCCTTATTTTCATTTGTTTGTGTGCACAGAGACCCTAGACATAGGTTGTTTGACTCGGTAATTAGATCTAAACCCTAACAAGAATGCATGTATCTATAGTCTCTTACGTTTGGTTCTAGTCAAATTAATAAATGTTGGTTAATTGGATCCCAACCCATGTGCGGTGAGAGACATCATACAACACTAGCAGGACCCGTTGTGGCGGACACCGAGATGTCACCAAGATCGGACTCTAGGGTTTGTCTCTAAATAATTAACATAAATTCTTTACAACTAATATCAGTTATTGTTTAGGGTGATTTTCTCGATTGCAAACTGCCATGTAGATAGGTTTAAAAATTATGTTTTGCATATCGCATGGAGAGAGATGGGAAGCATTGTAAGTCCTCTAACTCGGTATTTTATTGACTTACTCAATATTCCACACAAAGGTCCTCTTAGGAAGCATAACTTCACTTGAATAAGAATTAATAATATACTACCAATATAATATTTGAATCGATGCTTCATGCTCAATTCTTAGATATCATACATAAGTATTTGTTTCCCCTCATCAAAGTCAAATATATTTATAAAAAACTAGATATCATTTCATCAAAAGAAGAGGTAGTGGGCTATCAACAGATAGTTTTAGGATGGATATGTGAGTTATTATGGATTGCCAACTTTATTGTCATGGTCAAGAAATAGATAACACGGATAATAATCACCAGAGATATAAGAAATCAATTCATAGAATAAGAAAAATCGTAGGAGACAAGTATTTTAACATGAAAACCTCACTGGATAAAAACCACGACCCAGTTCACCTGATCTGAGATTTCTCGATTGATCGAGTCAATCAAGTAGAGATATTTCCTCACGGATAACTCAACCCCTTTATTGGTTCTTTGGATCATATACCAAAGTCTTTCCCACAAATTGGATCAAACACCAAGTTTTTTATACATCTTGGATCGAATACCAAGTGTTATGACACATCAATAAAGTAAAAATTTTAACAAACTATAAAGCCTCAAATATAAACATGCAATGTGAATAATGAGAATAAGGAAATGCATGATATAGTAAATAATTGAACTGCAAACTGGACGTGTAGATAACTGGCTCTCAAGATGTGATTTTGATAGAAAGAGAGAGAAACATTCTCGAATAGAGGTTTGAAAGAGATAGAGAGAGAGAGGTTTTTCCTTGGAATGTCTATTCTCAACAATGAGTCCAGGATTCTATTATAGCGGTGGGGGACGAGCTCTCAAAAATATATCTGTTGGATTTAAAAATCCGGAAAGAAATAATCAAATATTTGATGCACGCGATCGGTCATACAAGGAAGGTAATCGATTATATCAAGTTGATCGATCATGTATATCAAGGTGATTGATTACCCTTGGAAATTTCTATTCAAATTGTGATCGATCATAAAAGGTAGATGTTCGATCAAGGGTGATTGATCAGGTCAAGTGGATTGGTCGATTAGTAATGGTGGATCAGGTCAATTAGGTTGATCAATTGAAGGTAATCGATCGATCAGATCAATAAGGTTAATCAATTACACTGGCTTGGACTTAATATGCATGCATGATACACATGCGTATATATATTTGAGACTTTTTACATATGTTTGTTAGAAAAATCTTCTTTCTTCTTCAATTCATCCATAATTTTCAGCTTGTCCATAGCTTTTGTGCTTCAGATTTGGAGTGATTTGTCATGAAATCTTCAAGTTACATGTACTCAGAAAGATTTGGTGTCACCAAAATAATGATACAATTAATATGCAATCAAGATACTAACATACTCCTGCTTTTTTATTATGACAAATATATAAAACTTGAAGATTAAGATCTCCACTTCTTCTCCCCTTTTGACATATCAAAAAGATTTCGCTTGAAAAAGTTTTTCCTTGAAAACAGTTTTTCTCCCCCTTTCAAAAATACAAACTGCTCCATCTAATTTATTTGAAAACATATCTCTTACTTAACAATTTTTCCCTTTGAAAATAAATATTTTGTATCTTAAAAAACATTTCTCTCCCATTTTAGTTCACTATATGATGTATAACTAATTATAGAAATTATAAGGTAGAAAGATTGTACTATATGATCAAAGAGGGTAGCCATGATATGTCAGTGGCAATGACATCCATCCATTGAGATTGTGCCAAAATTCGTGGGGATCTCTTCTATTTTCCTACACATATTTTCTCCATGTCAGAGCTTTACTTGTCCTTGCTTGAGGCTTTCTTGTATACTGTCATGCATGATTTGGAGTTCTCCTGTAGCTTTTCTCGATGGATCTTCTCACGTTTATCTTCATCCACTTGCATAAAAATTTTCTGGTATCCATTTTTTAATCTAACATTGTTAGATTTGTAATTCCCAACATAACTTTTGAGAATCCATACATTTCTTTCTTTTGGAATAAAAGAACTAGATGCATGATGATGGTTTGTACGACTATATCCTATTCTAAGTTTAGTGGAAATTTGTGTGGGAGTACCTAGAAATTTATCTAAGTTTTTTTCCATTAATGAAAAAGATCATCCATTAATTTTGTTGTCATTTTCAAGCAAGCTAATTTGATCTTTTAAAGAACTAGTTTCTTTCTAGTGAGACTCTTTTTCTTTTTTACTAGATTATTGAAAGCTTTATTTTTGTTAATCCATTTTTCTACAAGTAATTCATGAAAAGAAGTAAATAATTCATCATAAGATAAGTTTACCTCATTATCGTCTCGTGTATCTTCCTTTTCATAAGAATCGTGAGTAACGACAAATCCAACATGATCTTCATCTTCGCTTGTATCATAGGTCTTTTGAAATATTGTGAGAGAATTTTCCGCTATATGAACATCTCTTTTTGTTACCTTGAGAAGAGGACATTCTCATTTGATGTGTCCTTTTCCATTACAATAATAACAATAATTGTTTTTGCTTCATTCCTTTTCCTCTTCAATTTATGTTGCACCTTCTAATAATTCTTTAAATGGTGAGTGACGAAACTATTTCTTCATCATTATAATCTCCACTAGAAGTTGAAGCTGCTAAATCATTTTAATATGCAATGGCTTTCATTTTTTGTTTTTTCTCAACTTTGTAGGTAAGGATCTTTCTTATTATCTCATCCAAAAGAAGTGTATACTTTTCATATGCTTCATTGATCTTTATGGTTGTGGTCCTCCACTTGTCTATAAGAGATATAAGAAGCTTCTTAACAAGTATTGCTTCATTTATCTCCACATCTAAATTTCTAAGTGAGGTCATAATTTCTCTGAAGCGAGTATACATCTCCCTAATACTTCCTCTTTTTTTATCCTCATATCTTTGTTATAATAAGTTAATTCTACTTTCTTTCAACTTTGATGTACCTTCAGATGTCACGGTGAGTCAATTCCATATTTCATAGGTGGATTTGCACATGGATACTCCGTTGAATTCGTCCAAGCTCAATCCGCAAAATACATTGTTCATCGTCTTGGAGTTGTTCCTTGCCACCTTCTTCTCCTTGTTGGTGGTAATTTTTCCTTTAGGTCTTTGATATTTGATTGTGATAACATCTTATATCTTGTATCTCATACTGTCCAAATGAATCTGCATGAGAATCTTCCAATAAGAAAAGTTAATACCATCAAACAATGAAGGTCTTACCATGGATTGTCCTTCGTTGGTATTGGAGATGATGGTCATAATACATATTTCAATTACGTCCTCTACACGAATGTGAATTATTCTGGATCACTAAATAAATTATAATGGCCACGAAATAGATAACATGGATAATATCATCACATATATAAGCAATCAATCCACAAAACAAGAACAACCACTGAGTAAATACCTCGACCTTAGTTACCTAACTCAAAATTTTTCCATTGCTTGAGTCAATCAACTATTCCAATATCTCGAGTTATTTCCCAAATATAACTCAACCGTGCTTTGGATAACATGTCAAATTCTTTCTCACAACTTGGATCAAATACCAAGTTCTTTGTACACCTCATATCAAACATCAGGTGTTACAGTACAACAGTAAAGTTAAGAATGCAACAATTTATAGAGCCTTAAATATAAATATGAGATGTGAATAATGAGGCTAAGAAAATGCACATAGTAGTAAGATCACTTCTTTATCCCCAAACCATTGAAGCCTAGGGAGATGCGACCTATAAAACAGACTAACCCAAAGGATTGCCTTGTCTTAGGAAGCTTGGAGCGGGTTCTGACCCATATACTTAATAGTACCTTTTCATAGCATTCCGATGACTTTTGCTCAGGTAGAGAGACGCAAACCCTGCATCATAGATTGAATTGCAAACCGAGTATGTGGACTATTGACTCTCAAGATGTGATCTTGAAGTAAAATGCGAGAGAGCTAGCCTCGAATAGAAGTTTGAGAAAGATAGAGAGGCTTAAATTTGGAATGTGTGCTCTCAACAATGAGTGCATGCTCCTATTTATAGTAGTGGGAGATGAACTCTCAAAAATATGACTAATGGAAACAAATTTGGGAAACAAAATCATCAAGATTTGATATACATGATCCATTATGCGAGGAAGGCAGTCGAACATATCAAGTTGATCGATCATTTAGATTAAGGTAATCAATCATAATATAAGGTATTCATTCAAATTACTATCGATCGTAAATGAAAACTGGTCGATTAAGGGTAATCGATCAGGTCAAGTGGGTTGGCCGATAGGTAATGGTCGATCAAGTCAATTATGTTGACGATCAGAGGTAATTGTTTGATCAGATCAAGAAGGTTGGTCAATCATAACAGCTTGGACTTAATAAGCCTACATGATACACATGCATGTATATCTGAAACTTTTTACATGTGCTTATTACAAAGTCTTCTTTCTTCTTCTTCACTTTATTCACAACTTTCAGCTTGTCCACATTTTTTGTGCTTCAGACTTGGAGTGGCTTGTCATGAAATCTACAAAACTATATCTACTCACAAATATTTGTTATCATAAAAAATTGATACAATTAGTATGCAATCAAGATACTGAAGGATATGGAGAAATCCTCAAGCGCATCACGGAAGCGTGATCGTCGTATCGAATACGACGAAGAACGACTAGTCGTACTAGTTGTTCGGAGCAGCGGAATTTAAAAAATTTTTAAACCGATGAAACCACATGATCCGAGAACCATTCTCAAATCGTTTCATCTATAACCACATCAAGTATAATGCAATACCTCTTGAAGCGTGGTTGATCGAGTCTCTACGAAAAGAGACCTCCTGTCTCAAGTCCGATCGTCGGAGTAACGGCTTGCGAGCGCGGAGATGAGTCGCGGTGTCCTCGCAATCCAAGATGATCCAAGCGCGGTTGCTCCTGATCTCGTCGCACGAGATCAAACGTCTCCTTCGTGAGTGAAGCACTCCAAGAAGACAAAGAACCGCAGAGAGTCGAAGCGGCAGCACGATGGCGCGGGCGACGACGTTTCTCTCCACCAAGGTGGACGGCCACCAAGAAGAGAGGGAGAGAGGGCTGTCGTGTATATGAGAAAGAGAGAGAGAGAGTTTTGCTACAATAGCATGTGTAAAGAGAGAGCCAAGAATGCCTCTCTATTTATAGGGTTTTGGGATCCATGGATCTCAATCCATGGGACACATAAAATCAATGGATGAGATTGATTTATGTTCATCCAATGGCTGAGATTGTTGTTGTCAAAAGCAACAAATTTAGGTCAAAATATATTTGATAAAATCAAATATAATTTGCTCCTAAATTAACCCAACAAATAAGGAGAGAAGACACATGGAGATTTCATCTCCATGTGCCTTCCATGTGGGCGCACACCCACTCCAATTAGGAGTGGTGTGCCGTCCACCATGGATTGCATGGAGATTGTAATCTCCATGTAATCCCTCTCTTATTTATTTGCAACAAAATAATTTGGGTTTTATTTCTCAAAAAATAATTCACAATTATCTTTGAGAAAATTGCAATCTAGCCATGGAATAATTTGTGAATCATATTCACAACCCAAAACAACATGCAATTCATATTGTTAATTAATTACACAATGTGTATCCAACACACATCATAATTAATCAACACATATAAATTATAAGTAACTCTCTCTAATACATTATAAATCACATTTATAATATATCATGAATAATTGGATATTTCTATCCACATTATTCTTATCCAAACTTATTAAATCACATTTAATCATATTGGATAATTTCTCATACATCATGATAATTAAAACACTTTTAATTATCAAATTCTCTTTGCTTAGATCTTATGGAATTGTTCTTAAACCATTTAAGAACAATGCTATTTCTCCTCAGATACTTGGAGATAAGGACAGGGCGATTGTATTGTTCCACGTATAGTGACATGGATATTGAGATCATATCTCAAATCCAGATCGCGGGCCTCCCATAGATGCTTGATTAAATCAAGACCGTAAATCTAATCTTCTCATTGTATCTGAATCACATTCAGATCAATGTCCAACACTTGGACCAAGATCAGATCACTTCTCTACTGAGAGGAGTCACTAAAATCCATACCCGTTTCATCACTCCCTAGGAATGGAAGCGTCATGGTTATACAATTGTTTATGATCAAATCACCCTCAGGTATTCCCAATACCTGTACATCCTGCATACTGGAAGACTTAGACTAAACCCAAAGTATCGGATCAACTTTATACTGTCTACTTCATGGTTTTATCAGTAAGTTTCTCATTCGATCATTGGGAGTTGGTATCGATCATACACTTTCCAAAAGTGTACATCATACCTAGGTCTTGATCATATACTAAAAGTATATATCAAACCTACAAATTCAGTCAAGCTTCCAAAGCGAGACGACCATGCGCATGGAATTTGATTCTTCCCAATATCTCATGAGTGAGCTCATGTCTTCCGGTTCAGTAACTGAACCTGTATGATCCCTTTGAGAGATCGTATTACTCATATGCCCTTATATGCACACCAGCGCGCCGGTGTATAGACCTTGATTAGGTCATCAACCTATTGGTCTGCCAAATGTACATACTTGGACATATAGCAACACATCTGTCTCCGGTCAGAGGATGCGTGCCTATATCATGACAGCATATGATATAGGACTTTGGTTATCTCGATCTCGTTAAGTCAACTCTTTGACCTAACTAATCTGACACCTCCGAATCTCTATTCCTATGCAGAGGACCTGCATCAAGAGGTCGGTCAGATATCAGCCTTCAGAGATAAGGATTGCCATCTCCTACTCAGGCTGGAGATCATCTCTTAACAATCATTTGACGGTGCGTGATGAGTCCTTAATCTAACTCTTTAGATATTCATCCAAGCACCAGCCTCTATGATTCAATAGTTGAATCAACAGCTGTATGATTATTAAGATGGCCATGGTACATAACCCTAATTGTACTAAGGGACCTATTATACAAATTATTCATTCTTCATTTCAGATCAGGGAATGATATGTGCAATAACATTTATTGCATAATGGCTCGCCGTGGGCTCGCATTTCCAACAATCTCCCACTAGCCCAAAGAGCCATTAATGGGCTAATCATTTAAACCCGCACTCATGTGACAATCATAGACTATTTGGAAAATAGCTAGGTAAGCTGATCAGTCACTCTGTTCCCGCGAGACTACGCCAAGTCCTTTTACGGCACTTGCATATCCCCAGTAACAGTGCTCGCATCCAATGCGAATGTTGCATCTTATGCAACCAATACTCAATCTAGTTAGTTACAGTGTCTTTGACACTACAGCTTAACAATTATCATAACCAGTATTTCCATAATCCTTATCAGAATATCCTTATTCCTGGAGATCACTATCTCTTAAGGTATCCATAGTTAAGACCTTTTAGATCTCTATCTATAAAGTCTTAAGTTTTTGAAGATAAGGCTTTGAGATCACTATCTCAAAAATCTTGTCATCTATGAAGATTTTGTTGTTACTGCAACCAAGTGTTTTATTTCCATAGTAGGATTAGTAACAGTTTACTACTCCCACTGCATGGCAGCCATCTGGCTTTTGTACACATCTAGCATACACCCGACTTCTCAGAACTGATGCCCAAAGGCAAGTAGTTCTAGCATTCACTTCCTCAACTCTTTGAGGTGCTATCCCTTTAGATAGGTCAGTACCATATCTTAAGGGATGGAAGCCATTACTGGAATTTTCCATAAAATGGAATATGTCCAAGATGTACTATAGATGTGACAGTCCCATTATCCTCTTCTCTTTGCTTCTGAACAACTTGAGAACTAAGATCTGAGAGGCATCTTTGAAATCATATTTCAAGTTATGGAACAACCAGATTACAAAACACTAATTATTATCCTTATATCATTTTCAAATGATTAGGATATCATCTATATTTAGCATGATGAACACAAAAGCACTCCCACTAAGCTTCATATGGTTCATCAAGATTCTATCTGAAATCATAACATTTATAATTTCATCAAATCTTATGATCCAACTTTAAGAAGCTTATCTGAGTCCATAGATGGATTCCTTAGCTTGCACACCTTGCTTTCCTTAACCATGAAGCCCTGGGGCTACTTCATGTGAATATCCTCAAAGAGGTATTCGTAGAGGAATGCAATATTGACTTACATCTTGAAGATGCAATAGTCAAGTTGTGTAGCTAAGGTTAGCAATATTCTGACGGTTTTAAGCATGGTCACCGAAGAGCAAGTCTCATTGCAAGCAATGTCTTCTCTTCCAGTGTGTAGCTTATGGCTACGAACCGTGCTTTGAAGATCTCTACCTTCTCATCAGGTTCCCTGTCTCTTGAAGATCCATTTACACCTTTACAGGTCTTACCCATATAGGTGGATCCTCGAGGGTCCATATACAACACTTGTATATGAAGTCTACATTAGACTTTTATTGCTATCCATCTATCCATGCTATGATCTTCAGAAACTTCATCACATGAAGTCCGATCATTGTCAGATTTCTCTAACACATGGAATCCATCCTCAAACTCATTTGAAAAGGTATTAGTGTTTCATCTTTAATTGTCCTTTTAGTTTCCAATTTCAGGAGTCTCATTATCTTATCAAAGAAAATGAGTCCCTATACTTCATTTTCATCTTGATTCTCAAGAGTCTCAACCTCTAAGAATCACATTCTCGGAGATGAGATATTTTAAGAATCTCAAGGTCATAAAGTAGGTATCCAATACCATCCTTTATTTTCCTAATGAAGCAGCACTCTCAAGTGCTAGATTCCAAGATACATGGAACCTTATTTAGGATATACATTGTAGTCTCTACTACACATATATACCTGGAAACTAAGGGATAATTATGCTAAAATTCAACATTGATAAGATCATGTCACACATGATCCAATTGTATCTACCTAGAACTTCTTTTGAGTTAAGGTGTGTTAGGAGGATCGAGATAGAAATGATATTCATATCTCCATAAGGTATTCTTCGAATTTATCTAGTAGGTACTTGCTACCTAGATTAGATCAAATTCATTTTATCTTCCTTCAAACTTTGGTTCTAAACCAAAATTAATGAAATCTTTGAACATTTCAAAGGTTTCTTAGATGAAGAGAAGAAATCTCATATCATACATAATCATCAATAGATATCACATATCCACAATGTTTACTATGATATAGATGATCCGCATACATCAATATGTATGAGATCCTGAATACCTTGGCATCTTACACCATTCCCGAAGAAGGGTGTATTGGACATTTTTACTTTGAATACAATATTCATAAGTATGTAACTTTTGAAATTTTAGACATTCTAAAGTTTCATCTCTTACTAGTCTATTGATCAAATCAATAAACAAATGTCCAAGGCTCGATGCTAGATCATTGTCAAACGATCTTCATCCTCCTATTGATCTTACAGAGGTTTTAATTCAGTATTTAGAAATATTAATGAACCATTCATTAATTTTTCTAATTTAGTGGAGTCCACCAGATTTTAGATTACTATCTGAAATATATCCATCATAACTCTTTATGATAGTTCTATCTCAGAATTCATGTTTATTTCCAACATTTAGAAATAAAAAATGAGTGTATTCTAATATCTAGGTCACAGAGACATTCTCTAAGACTAAGGGCTCTCCCACTGAAATTAACAAGTCTATTAATCCAACAGAGATTGTTGCAACAGTTGCATCAATACTCACGTGGATAACTATAAACCTTTAAGATCAAATTTTCCAGTCTTCTAAAACATATGCAACCCATTTCAAATGTCATTAGAAGATTGAGATACAATTATTTGACTTTATCTTATTCAATAAGTAAGTCAATATCAATGATTTATGTAGATTATTCTGATGCTCCATCTGAGTCCTTTTCTAAGGATTCTAGACAGACTTGATAGTCATACTATCAACACATCAACTTATTGCAGTATTGGCATTCATCCAACTCTTTGGATGTCATATGGAAGTCACAGAAGTCCAGTCAACTCTTTGACTTTCCTTCTTGGGTCCAACCCATGCTTCCATTGCGCTCCCTTTATCTATAAGCAACCATTGCTTAAGATTAAGGATCTCTTACAATAAATTCAAAAGAATTCAAAATAAGAGTATTTCAACATTTATTTATGCTTCATTAAATTCACACAATATGAATACTATGAAGATTCATGAATGACTAAAGTATAGACAGTAGAATAATGACACTCATCATCTACATCCATCTAAACTCATAAAACATAGGTTCAGGTAGGTACTCAAACAATTTGAATACATCATCTCTTATAGAGCTACCATTCTGCATGATGCAGAGAACCATGTCACTCATGATTAAATGTCAAGAGCACATATATGTATGCCAAAATATCTTCATTGATTTTATAAGGATTATTTGACAATTGCGATCATCATCGACATGTTACTTTCAAAGTACATCCAATGAGATCAAGACTATAGAGACATACAAACCCTAGGGTTGTAGTCCTATTATCTATTTAATTGTCATTCCTCAATATTATGAGGAAACTTGCACATTGCAACCACATACATTATGTGTCCATTTGCAAGTACAATATCTGGATTATGAGTCCAATCCAAGATATTTCACTGGTTATTATTGAGTATATCATTGAGTGGGTTTTAATGAAGGATTATCTGAAATAAGAAATTTGCATAGATGTATGTATTTATATATACATATTTTACTTTGATTTAGGAATTTTTATATCAAAGTTGTCTTGCCATGTCAACATTGAAAGTTCATTCCCTTAATCACTTTCAATGTAAGAGATATACTTACCATTATAACTCAAGCAAGATCTGGGATCTCCTTCCTTATCTTCGTTGCATCCCAATAATATGAGAACCTACAACTCGGATAAAAAGAAGCGGGAACACATTCCGCCTTGCAAGTCCAACTTGCATCTCCCAATTCGGTCTTTAACACCCGGGCCCACCACCCCTAAGGCGATGTTGACCCGTCATTAATTGAACCAACCGTCAACAGGAATACAACTCGCTATGCGCAATCCAATATCGCCCCAATAATATGAGGACCCGATACTGGGGTCACTACGCATACGTCCTTACTCTTTCGAGAAGCGACGAGCCCGATCCAGATGCGCTTGCATACAGGAGCTGTCACTTCGGACAGGCGTCTCCCACATGCAATCCCTGGCGACGGAACCCTCCGCCTTGACGGGAGACCATGGATGTTACTTATGTGATCCTCCATATCATATTCAAATTTTAATTAATTATCGTGAATCATATTCACATAATTAATTCTTCCAAGGGAATTATTAGCTCTAATCATATTAGAGTATTTCAATTGGACATAATCAATTTAATCATATCAAATTAATTATCAATCCAATTCAATCAATCAAACTTGATTATTTTACTTGAATACATATATGGTAATATCTCAAAATACGTATTAATTCGAATTTTAATAATTAGAAAAAAAATACATCTTAATCCCTCGGACATTATCCCGGCCCTACCCGCTGTCATGGCCAGTACCGACGAGAGTGGGACGGACCACATACGTTGCAACCCGCAACCCCAATGCTCTCCGACTAGGCACCATATCCGCCTCGGGAAAGGATAATGCCAAATTGATTAATTTGTACTTGAGATGATCATCGGTTCTTCAACCGAAATTGTACCATATAGTAATAATCAAAACATTTTTGATTATAAGGAAATTTGCTAGACAAATTCCCAAATCCTATTCAAGCATCAAGTTTGAAAGATTGTGGTTTCCAATTATGATTTAGATCACATCTTAATCAATTATTGGTTAAGGCAATGTCATTTAAGGGAATAATTATCATCAAATACTTCACAAATATTTATGCACAATTATTCTAGGAAATTAAACAATTTAATTTCACTAAATGATTAAATGACAATCACCAATCAAACATTAAGTTTGATGAATGTGTTTCCAATTAAGATTTAGATCAAATCTAACCAATTAATTGGATGAGGCCAAGTCAATTATGTAAATAATCATCTTCAAATATTTCACAAATATTTTTCATGATTATTTCACGAAATTAACAATTAATTTCACTAATTGACAATCACTTAGTTCTAGATTAGGACTGTAATTTCAGCAGTGACCCCTTCTTACTAAAATTAGCATATCTCAATCATATTAAATCCAAATTAGACAAAATCAATTTTCATAGATTGCTAATTTGATTTAGGACAGAACACAAGTGATGTTACACGCATTTCGAGGCAAGTCTAAACAGTAATTAACATTTTAATCACGTTCAGATCTACAGTTCCCGCAACAGTGTATACATGTTCATTAAAACAACCATATCTAGAGCATACGAAATCCGATTTACGTAAACTCAGATCCTATGGTTTCCTTATTTAATGGGGAACAAAATCCAAGTATTAAATTCGTATTTAAACAATTTAAACAGTGCCGAATTTATTTACTAAACAGATCTGCGAAATCAAATGCGATAAAAACTTTCGCGACCTTAACGAACCCAAGTCGTCCTTGGTTTTTCGAATCATATTCGAAACCGTCAACCTGGCTCTGATACCACTTGAAGGATATGGAGAAATCCTCAAGCGCATCACGGAAGCGTGATCGTTGTATCGAATACGACGAAGAACGACTAGTCGTACTAGTTGTTCGGAGCAGCGGAATTTTAAAAATTTTTAAACCGATGAAACCACATGATCCGAGAACCATTCTCAAATCGTTTCATCTATAACCACATCAAGTATAATGCAATACCTCTTGAAGCGTGGTTGATCGAGTCTCTACGAAAAGAGACCTCCTGTCTCAAGTCCGATCGTCGGAGTAACGGCTTGCGAGCGCGGAGATGAGTCGCGGTGTCCTCGCAATCCAAGATGATCCAAGTGCGGTTGCTCCTGATCTCGTCGCACGAGATCAAACGTCTCCTTCGTGAGTGAAGCACTCCAAGAAGACAAAGAACCGCAGAGAGTCGAAGCGGCAGCACGATGGCGCGGGCGACGACGTTTCTCTCCACCAAGGTGGACGGCCACCAAGAAGAGAGGGAGAGAGGGCTGTCGTGTATATGAGAAAGAGAGAGAGAGAGAGTTTTGCTACAATAGCATGTGTAAAGAGAGAGCCAAGAATGCCTCTCTATTTATAGGGTTTTGGGATCCATGGATCTCAATCCATGGGACACATAAAATCAATGGATGAGATTGATTTATGTTCATCCAATGGCTGAGATTGTTGTTGTCAAAAGCAACAAATTTAGGTCAAAATATATTTGATAAAATCAAATATAATTTGCTCCTAAATTAACCCAACAAATAAGGAGAGAAGACACATGGAGATTTCATCTCCATGTGCCTTCCATGTGGGCGCACACCCACTCCAATTAGGAGTGGTGTGCCGTCCACCATGGATTGCATGGAGATTGTAATCTCCATGTAATCCCTCTCTTATTTATTTGCAACAAAATAATTTGGGTTTTATTTCTCAAAAAATAATTCACAATTATCTTTGAGAAAATTGCAATCTAGCCATGGAATAATTTGTGAATCATATTCACAACCCAAAACAACATGCAATTCATATTGTTAATTAATTACACAATGTGTATCCAACACACATCATAATTAATCAACACATATAAATTATAAGTAACTCTCTCTAATACATTATAAATCACATTTATAATATATCATGAATAATTGGATATTTCTATCCACATTATTCTTATCCAAACTTATTAAATCACATTTAATCATATTGGATAATTTCTCATACATCATGATAATTAAAACACTTTTAATTATCAAATTCTCTTTGCTTAGATCTTATGGAATTGTTCTTAAACCATTTAAGAACAATGCTATTTCTCCTCAGATACTTGGAGATAAGGACAGGGCGATTGTATTGTTCCACGTATAGTGACATGGATATTGAGATCATATCTCAAATCCAGATCGCGGGCCTCCCATAGATGCTTGATTAAATCAAGACCGTAAATCTAATCTTCTCATTGTATCTGAATCACATTCAGATCAATGTCCAACACTTGGACCAAGATCAGATCACTTCTCTACTGAGAGGAGTCACTAAAATCCATACCCGTTTCATCACTCCCTAGGAATGGAAGCGTCATGGTTATACAATTGTTTATAATCAAATCACCCTCAGGTATTCCCAATACCTGTACATCCTGCATACTGGAAGACTTAGACTAAACCCAAAGTATCGGATCAACTTTATACTGTCTACTTCATGGTTTTATCAGTAAGTTTCTCATTCGATCATTGGGAGTTGGTATCGATCATACACTTTCCAAAAGTGTACATCATACCTAGGTCTTGATCATATACTAAAAGTATATATCAAACCTACAAATTCAGTCAAGCTTCCAAAGCGAGACGACCATGCGCATGGAATTTGATTCTTCCCAATATCTCATGAGTGAGCTCATGTCTTCCGGTTCAGTAACTGAACCTGTATGATCCCTTTGAGAGATCGTATTACTCATATGCCCTTATATGCACACCAGCGCGCCGGTGTATAGACCTTGATTAGGTCATCAACCTATTGGTCTGCCAAATGTACATACTTGGACATATAGCAACACATCTGTCTCCGGTCAGAGGATGCGTGCCTATATCATGACAGCATATGATATAGGACTTTGGTTATCTCGATCTCGTTAAGTCAACTCTTTGACCTAACTAATCTGACACCTCCGAATCTCTATTCCTATGCAGAGGACCTGCATCAAGAGGTCGGTCAGATATCAGCCTTCAGAGATAAGGATTGCCATCTCCTACTCAGGTTGGAGATCATCTCTTAACAATCATTTGACGGTGCGTGATGAGTCCTTAATCTAACTCTTTAGATATTCATCCAAGCACCAGCCTCTATGATTCAATAGTTGAATCAACAGCTGTATGATTATTAAGATGGCCATGGTACATAACCCTAATTGTACTAAGGGACCTATTATACAAATTATTCATTCTTCATTTCAGATCAGGGAATGATATGTGCAATAACATTTATTGCATAATGGCTCGCCGTGGGCTCGCATTTCCAACAGATACTAATATGGCGCATACAAACCAACCATCATAAAAGCATAATAGGAAAATCCAAAGGGGGTAACATTTAGTACAACTAGTTAACCCACAAGGATGGTGGTAAAAAGGGGCAGATGCTCATTTTTCCAAAACAAAAAAGGACAGTATCAAAAACACGTAAAAATTCTGACATAGTAGCAGAAGGATGGTTGGCATCATACATAAATCAGTGCCTTGCGATGCGCTGGCACTAGGTACAGGGGCACAGGCTGGTAGGTCTCATCAGCTTATTTCTGAACAAAGATTTGGTAAAGAGAGGACATGTATTGGGTGAAAATAAGACAAAGTTTATGCAGTTATGGCATGTTATTGAACATGAAGTAGGCATCTTTAGATAAAGAGGACGGTGGCTTGTAAGTACCCTGGTAATTTCTCATTCATTGTTCCTTCTAGGTCAACCACCAGACCGATGCACGCTTATCAGTTATCTGCCAATGTGATGGGGAATATGGGTGTAAATTATGCATGTCAATGAAATAATTTAAGTCCATCCTTAGAGAAGAAATATTAGAAAATGTGGACACATTTAAAGTATAGTATCACCTCAAGAAAATGTGAATCGATTCGCCAATGGCTAAGTAGTGGGGGCACACATTTGTAGAGGTTTTTGTGAGAAAGGTAATCTTATCTTATGTTAAGGGTTTGTCATGGCATAGGGATCAGAGGAAGAAAGATACCCTACGATGTAATATTTGGACCAAAAGTTTGAGTGAATTTTCACACCAAGACCGCCATGTGAGAGGGTTAGAAAAGGTCCTTAGTCAGTGATGGGAGATAGTTCTTCTTGGGAAGATGATTTAATCTAAGGACTCCATGGAAAGACAAAGGTTTTGAAGGAATGATTTAAGTTCATGAATTTTGGTAGAGAAACATAATCTTCTCAAAATAGCCTTTAACTTTATGTACGTGTCCGCAGAACATCAGCAGGTTCATGACTGAGCTAAGTGATGGAGGACATAGATTCTAGGTTAGTGAAATCCCATTTTTGTTTAGTTGGTAGGCTAGAAGAGTGTGCGATAAGGTGATTTTTTTGGTAGCGAAAGTTAAAAGGTTTGGGAAATATTCACAAAATGGGTTGTATGGGTTATCTTGGTACTCAAGAATATGTATTGGTTATCTTTGTCCTCAAGAATACATCATTATATAGCTCTTTCCTTATAGGTATTGCAAAAAGATGGTAAACTACAAATTGTATGAGGTATCCATTTATATTCACTCACCAACAATGTGAATATGCACTATTGTTAGTAACTTAGATTTTACTAATGACTCATTTGTATATTTTTTGTATCTTGATTAACGTTTCAGGTAGAAGCTTGTAGAAGCTCTTTGATGAAAAGTGTAGAAAGTTGTAAGATGACTCAAAGTCTAAAAGTGATTCTAAAAGACTTTGTTTGAAGTCTCAAGGTTCAGAATCAGATTGATGAAAGAATAAAAAAATACTTAGTTCAGAAAGCTCAAGTTTTAAAGACTTCGGATGATGATGTGGCTTATTATGATTCCAAAAGACTTTGTTTGAAGGCTCAAGGTTCAGAATCATATTGATGAAATAATAAAAAAATACTTAGCTTAGAAAGCTCAAGTTTTAACGACTTCGAATGCTGATGTGACTTATTAATTAGTTTTATTTTACGCTGAAAAATAGTCTTACAATTTTTGCATTTTTTTGATAAGCAAGCAAACTTAAGAGAATCATTAATTTTATAAAATCGACTTTCATACTTAATGATCAATCACCTTGACACCCATGATGGATCACCCGTGATCGACCATTTTGTTCTTCATGATTAATCAACCCTGATCGACCATCATTTTGACATTGATCAATCACTTTTTGAATTCCAGACCAATGGCCAAATCTTATCAAACACTTTTGTGACCTACTCGATCACCCATGATCAATCACCTTATTTTTATGATCGATCATTTCATGGATTTTGAAAATTAGAATATTGGACTTTCCGTTTTTTGACACCAATGGCTTTTTTGAGACCAACCATGTATTAGAGACCTTATGGCTCATTGTTTAAGACACACAACCAAGAGAAACATCTTCTAATATCAAAAGAAAAGAAAGAGTGAATATTTTGTGCGATATTCGAGTTCTTATAATGTTTCTGCACTCTCAAGCTCTCTTCAATCCAAAGATTCTAGCTGATGTAGTTGTTTGTGCTCTCTGTGCTCTACTGCGATCATCATCTTCGTTCTCGAGCATCTTCTGCACTTAAAGTTTGTAATCTTGTGAATTCAAGTTTATTGTTTATCTAAATTCTATCTAGAATTTTTGTATAGGTATCCAAGTTGTTGATTTCTTTCTTTGAGAGAGATAAAAATTTCCTTTGGGAGTTATCCAAGGAAGGATATTGATTGTACGAGAGGTTGTGTTATCTCATGTTAAAGTAGCATTATAATAATAGGAACATACTTCGCTGAGAGAACAATAGAGAAATCCTAGAACATGGTTCTCGGTCGTAATTTTCACCTACTTGGATTTCCACATAAAAATATTGTATTTTTATGATATGATATTCTTTTATATATGTGATAAGTTAATTATATTTTGGATAATTGTTATTGTAGTAATTGTAAATTGCACAATTCACCCCCACCCCCTCCCTTCTTGTGCTTGACTCACATTTAATATCAGAGCTGGTTCAAGTTTTACAGGTGTAGCTACCCACTTGTAGATCCTAGATGACACAAGGAAATGTATCCACCAACTCAAATGAGACATCGTACTCCATCATAAGGCGTCCCTACTTTGACGGTACCAACTACTCCTACTTGGAAAACTACATGGAGAGTTTATCGGATTCCAGATGTGGATATGCCTAAAAAAATTTCATGAAGCCAATCGTGTCCCTCAGTCCAAAACAACTTACAAAATTTGAATGTAATAATATAGCATTCAACATGTTGAATTCCATTGACAATTTTTAGGAAAGAAAATGGGAGGGTCAAGAGTGAAAAAAATCCCCACTCTTTAATGTCATGCATGCATGTGTGTCCTCTTTATTCTCTCTCTCTCCCCCATAAAATGTTGTCGAATACATCCTCTCTTGCCATGCATCTTCCCCATGCATCAATTAAATACCATGCAAAAGACAAAAGCCACCATGCATATATTATTCTCCATGCACGTGGGTGGATCTTCAAAACAGGGTAATAACTCTCATTCATTGCAATGCTAAAGTTGGAACTAAAGCTGAAACATTAAGCGAGGACTAAAATACAAAATGAAATGCTGGAATGAAAACTAACCTAGAAAGGAAGGAAAATGGCCTCAACCTGGGTAGGGGACAAAGCAGGTAGAACCACCTTGAGGTGATTCCTAGTGATTGTGGGTTGCATCAATGGCCACTTTCTCCACGTCATAGAACAGTGAGTAGTCATCATGTCGCAAAGATCACTCAATCCCTTGTGTTTGTTGGGGTTATGGAGCACTAAGATGGAATGAAAAATAAAAAAAATAGTGGAGGAGGAAGATATACACATAGAGACGAGGTGGCATAAAGAACCGAGGTTACAGATCAATACATGGTATGCACAGTGGATCGAAGCATTAGGCGTGATGGAGGGTGGTATGATGAACAAGTTCTGTGAAGGGCTTGAGGTGGATCAATACATGTATCATGCATGAAAAATTGATAAATTCAGAAGTTCACGGGTTTTGACAAGTCATCGACGGAGGAAGGACAGTTGGTCGAGGGGTCAACGAATGCAAGGACTTGATTGGTCCACATTAGGAGGAAAATGACAAAGCAGAAATTAAAATCCTGATTAATTTAATAATAAATAATAATGATTGTATTAATTAAAAATTAAAATATGAAATTTTTTTCTTCATTTTTCAAAATATTTTATTATGATTTTTTATTTATTTTTACAACTTAATTCATAGGATGTTAATATTTACATGTATATACATAAATATATATACATGAATTTAGTGTATTTAATTTTTATCTTGTATTTTAATATTTATTATCATATTTACATATTTTTATATTTATAATATAATTAAATACATATTTGGAGATTTTTGTTTTATTTTTATGATTTTATTTACATATCTAAATATTTGTATGTATATAAATTATAGGTATAATATACCTATATATTTTAGGGTATTATTTATTTTAATGTATTTTTAATGATTTTATATTTTTTGCATTTTAAATATGTTATAAATGATATTTATAATTATTTAAAAATATAAAGAAGAATAAAAATATAAAGAACAAAAGATATGAACATTATATAGAGATGCATAAAATAACAGTACCCAAGAAAGCTGGATTTTGTATCATAACTCTAATTTTTATGAAACCACCTTCATTATATAGATAATTTTATTTTAAATACGATGGAGGTTTGGTGAATTTTGAGATCATATGGAGAAGATATCGAGCAGTGAAGTTCGGTTTTACGACCTTTTTATATGTGTGTTCTAGTTGCATTGTGCACTATTATTTATTAGCATTTATTTTGTAACTATATATATATATATATATTAATATGTACAAGTTTAATGTAGAAAACTTTATTATTTTAGGTGTGTAGAATGAAGAATAAAGTAGAGTAGAAATGGCTATTTTTAGAGTTTAAAATTAGGATTTCTGTACAATGTATTAGCCCTTATCTCCCCATACTTTATTCCTTGTCGACCAAGCCAATATTGACTTGGTCTCAAGGTTTAGGGTCATTTAGTATCTTTGATACTTTATTTAATTTTCTTTTCTTTACTTTATTCTTTTATTTTAATTTAATTATAAATGTTTACACACTGCGTACAAGTTGATATATTATTGTTAATCCATGATAGTTAGTGATATTTACATGCATTTTCTAGGGATTTGTGGCCAAAAAAGAAAGAATATGGGTAAATGAATGGAGATTCATAAGTGAGATGCCCTTTTATCTTGCCATTTAGCACCATCTTTAATTCTTTAGTGTAGATGCATCTTTTGTTTCATTTAATTTTAGCTTGATTAGCTAAAACCCTAAAAAATTAAGTATGCAAGAGCACTAGACTTCGGCCTCCAATCTTGTGATTCAACCACTCTACTGACCCATTTACCAAACCATCACCTCCCCCACCATCTTCCTTATCTCTAGATCGCTTGAATCCCCTCGATTTTGCAAAAATCAAGTCCCTCATATAAACCTCTAATGCCATCACTGGAGATCATCCGCCTCACTATTTTCTACATATTCCACTTAATAAGTGGTTGAGGACAATCATCTTCGAGCATCATTCCTTTTGTACAGAATTGAGCACCAAAGGAGCCCTAGCCGGATATCTTTTGAAGGATGGGAGGAATCCCATCTGGGGATAATCAAACTCAAGAGCACAAGCTCTAGGTGCTCCAAGTGAGGACCCCCATGCCTCCTCTAATGAGGCCTAGATTCGTCTGATCCCTCCAACCAATGTGCAACACTTCCATGATTCCATGAGGTCTTGCACCTGTTAGCAACCATGAAGACATCTGGAGACGTGAGGAATCAAGGATCGAAGCAGGGAAAACCACTCCTAGTTCTTTGTGAAGAGCAGTGGTATCCGATGGCACCTCAGCCCCAATTTTGATCTTGATCATCTGATCGAACCTCGCAACGACCATTTGATTGGACTGAGGATCCAAGCTCCACCGTAGATCATTGAAGCAGTATATCCCCATCACAGATGTTGATCTCTTAAGGGAAGCTCATCTGGTCGTTTATCAATGCACACCCCTTGGGTATATATTGCACCTGACCATCTCCGCTTTTTATTTAATATTTAGTTTTATAAATATTTAATTATGTGCAATATTTCCTAAGTATTTTGCAGCAAGGACCCAAAACATCAGGTATTTGCTATTTGGTCTAGTCCACGTCACCTCATGTGCTTTCCTATAGGAGGTGTATTTTGGTTAAATTATGGGGTATGCCCCTGAACTTTTTAGGATTTGTTATGAAACAATGAAATATTTTCATGTATTTGCAAAATAACACCTACCCGTTTAAATTAATTTTATATCTAATTGGATATTTTGCATGAATGGTCTTTGATAATATTTTATATGTTAATAAATGCTATGAAACTTTGTATTAATTACGAATTGGTCATTTCCAGTAGAATTTAAAGTTAAAATTAATTGTGATTATCGCATCATATCCCATGTACTTGCTTAAATTGTTAATATTTGCATACTAAGTTTTAGATAATTGTAGTTAGGTCCTTTACTATTCATTTAATACTATTTTTTTGTTTTTTCTTTTAATTACCTCTATATATGTAAAAATGTAGGAAAAATACTTGAAGTATATGGAACTTTGTTATATCATATATATATTTTTATTTATGTATTTAAATTTATTTTCCCATTTATAAACAAACCAAAACATGTCGTCTTCCCTATTCTGAATTAAAAATCAATAAAAATTTAGATATTAACCCTTAAATTTCAAAAAATAATATTAGTTAGATTTTATTCTATTTTACCACATATCCAAAAACAACTAAAAATGTAAAACTTAAAATTCGTAAAACTCTATTATCTTTATAAAAGATTTGAATACTCTATAAAAATTAAAAAAATATATCATTTTATTTGTGAATTATCTTTAATATATACTATATATTAAAAATATCTTTCTATTTATTTTTGACTTATTAATATTTATTAAACCCAATAAATATAGAATATTTAATATATTCATTGCTTTTTACATTTAATTACTTTAAATTCATGAAAAATCTTAAAATTACAAAAAATACCAAAAAGAGAAAACACATAAAAAGCACAAAAACATTTTGTTTTATTTATTTTGATTAATTTATAATTATATATAGTTATATCATACGTATATATTATATAATACTTATATATGATATAAAATATATTATATTATAGATAATTGTATATCATATTTTAAAATAAAAAATTTAAAATTTTGCGAAATTGAAAACAAAATATTAAATTTAGAAAATTAAAATATAAAATATAAAACAAATTAAAGATCCATAACAGTTAAATATAGTTAAAAACCTGCTACAAATAATAAAACTGAGCAAAATAAAAGTAATTATTATTAATGAGAAATAATTACTAATAATGTCGCGTATGCTCCTAGTGTTCAACACTTAGATACTTGCAACTATACACATTTTATTATAAATTATAATAAATTTTGACTCACATTTTATCGCTTAATTTAATAGCAAGTTGATTGTTGTCTAAATTAGAGATTGGTTAACATAGTGATAATCGGCTTAGCTTGTTAAGTCAGTAGACCACATCTTTGTTCAACGCGTACCTATGCTTCATTCACATTGAAAGAGAGCATAATTCTGTTACTTACTTTGGAAGCATACTTGCAAAGAGCTTCCTAGCGTGTGTTAGTGTGACGACTAACTTAACTATGGTTTATGATAAAGAAGTGCATCCTAAAGATAAAGTGCTTTTTAATGATTTTGTATTTTGATTTTTCTATAATATAGTAATACAATAATTTTTAATATTTTGATATTTTAATTATTAACTAATAATTTTATTTTCTCTATTTGATTTATATTTATCTATTTTATTTCTAAAATAATTTTTATTTTTATCAAGAGCATTATCAAATATTCAAGTTTTTATGAAGTTTTACTATATTATAGAGCCATAGAGGTGCGGAAAATGAACAGAAAATATTTCCATATATTAATTTAAAATTTATTTTTGAAGGGATTATCATGTTTTCTAGGCTTTTAGATGTTTTTATAAAAAAGAGAATAAATGGGAAATGTGTAAAATGAAGAAGATTACATAAATATAAAAAGAGTTTCACAAAAAGCTAAAGGTATTTTTAAAATTAGGTTGGAGTTAGAGAAAAAAATCCAAGTGTTGCCTTTAAGATTTTTAATATTACTAAGTTTTATTTTTATATGACCTTTTTAAGTTTATACTTTTCGATTTTTAAGAAAAATATAACAAAATTTTTAAATATTTTTGGAAGTCTTAACACATGGAATAAGTGGACAAAGTAAAAAATAACTAAAAAATAATATGAAATTTGTAGGAAACAAAATCTATAAGGTTCATATGAAAAATGTAATTAGAAGTAAGTTTTTACCTCAAAGAGTCCCACCAATATTAAAACGGAAATATAAAAAACTAAGTTCTCCTTTAAAAGAGCCCATGTGAAGGGAACTCTTGATTAAACCAAAATATGGTTGATGTAATACCTATAAAACTTCCAACCCTTCATAGACGAAGTTTGGAAAATATTCCACATGGAATGATATGAGCTTGTTTTTTCGATGAGGATGGCATTGCATGGTGGTGAGGAGGTGGAGCTCTATTGGACCGCTTTGTGCTCCATGAACCCACTGTCTATACCTTCGGGCCTTATTATCCTTGTCGCCAGATGCATTCAGTTAGGTTCATAAATATTTAAAGGAGATTGGGCTCCATCCAATTAAAAACCATGTACTCTAAACATCCTCGCAACTTGATGAGGATTTAAAATATAAAGCAACTCAACACAACTTAATTCAATCCAATAAAAGAGCCATTTTCTTGTAAAAAGAGTTCTCTGGAGTGTTTTGTTAGAGAAGAAAACATGCACACCTTGGAATGGTGACACACTTCTTTCTCTTGGATAAGGTGCTTGGAATATTCCCATAGTTACATAAACATCTTGGTACAAGAACAATCAATGACTTGTTTGCGTGTATATTGGTTGTGAAGCTTTCCAGAATGGTACAAAGTTATCAAGCAGAAAATCCATTGAGGCATATCATCGAGAGATCCCTCAATGATGGGATAAATGGAAGAAATATGAATCACCTACCACTAAGGGAGGTTTGGTTGGTCAGATTTGGTGTAAGGATGGGGATTTGATAGAGGAAGATGATGACAAATGAATTGGTAGATTTGGGTATGATGTGAAATTAGGATGTTATAATGTAACAAGCTAATGGACTTTAGGGATGGTTATAGATTATCCCTTATATTTAAAAATTGTCCCCTTTGGTTAGAGGGGATGGTTGAAGAAGTGTCCCCTCTCCATGCGTCTCATTTGACAAGAGTGAAAGAAAAAAGGGATGGTCATGACTATCACCATGTCGTTCAATTTCCGGGATGGTTGACAACCATACCATATCTACAAATGGGGATGATCACGACCGTTACTACTGTCAATATATTAGAGACGATCAAATCGTCCTTAGCAATGGGAAAGTAGGGGAAGGTCACGACCATCCCCTCGAATAGCGACTGCAACAGTTGCGATCATTGCCTCTTGTCCTATGCATGCTCCAATTCAACATGTATGTATGCAGAAACGCAGATGGGACGACCATAATTGTACCCTCTATCCCATCCCACTGAAAACCTCCAATAAACTTCCTTGGGGTTAGATGACATTATCAGGACTGCACCCCCTATCTTCGTGGGGGATGGTCGTCACCATCACCTCTCGTCATGTGCATGCTCCATGTCAACAGGGATGACTGCAGAAGCACTATGACCATCCCCTCTGTCCACTCCCACCACCAAAATGTCCAGTAAGTGTTGAACCAAGAGATGAGTCTCGTGCTCTTAACCAGGGTAGAGCATGGATATGCAATGACCTATCTCCAAATATTACATAAATCAACCCACAATTAAATTAAGAAGTAAAATGTATGAGTCAAACATTATTATAACTTTATATAAAATGTGTACAGGTACAAGTAGTCTGAGTGTCAAATACTTGGAGTAAATAGAGTTATGTAATTACTAGTAATTATTTATAATTAATAATAATTTATTTTATTTCTTTTATAATCTTTTCTTATTTTTATGTGGTTTTTAATATATTTAATTTTTATGGATTTTTAGTTTGTTTTATATATTTTAATTTTATATTTTGTTTTAATTTTTCAATTTTATAATTTCTTTTTATTTTTAAAATAAGATAATTAATTTTTTTATAATAATATAGATATTATATCTTATATAATAGTAAGTATTATATATTATATTGCTATTTATATTTTAAAATAAGTGAAAATATAATAAAAATATAAAAAAATTGATTTCATTTTCCCTTTTTTAAATTTTTTATTTTTAAAGTAATTAACTGTATAAAACAGAGACTATATTAAATACCTGAGATTCTTTAGGGTTTAATAAATAGTTATAAGTATAAAATAAACCTAAAACTATTTCTAATATATACTACATATATAATAAAGAAAATTCACAAATAGAAAGAAATAATTTCAGATTTTCCTACGTTTTTATGATATTTTATGGTGTGATTTTTAGGTTGTATATTTTGTATTTGTTAGTGATTTTTGGATACGTGGTAGAATATATAATAATATGAATAATATAAAATTTCGGTATTTTTGAAGGTGTTTTATAATTTTTATAGGTTTCAAATATGTAAATAGGGAATTTTTTAATTTTAAAAATAGGTCTAAATACCTAATGAAAATTATGCGTGAACAAGAAAGCTACTATGCATCTACACTAATTTTCCCATGTTTTTTAGCACAAAAAATATTTAAAAATCAATACACACAAAAAATTTACACTAATGGCAGGGACCTATTTTCAATTAAAATAAAATAAACATGATATTTATAACAAGTCTATAGAATAAATGGCATCCACCTAAATATTACCATACCTCACATGGAGCTATATGTGAGTTGGAAAGACTAAATAGCAAATACAATAAAGCTCGAGGTCCAAACTGTGATGTGTATTAAATATTTTACATTAAACTTTTATTTTACAAAATAAATATTAAATAGAAAAAGATGTGGGAGGTTTAGTGCAAAATTCCTAGGGCTCACGTGAGGCACATGTAGAAATTTGATCGTGTGCTCCTTGTGGCTCAATGTGACTCTCACTTAAGATAATGACTCTATAAGTGTATCGGTTCAGGATTGATCAATGCTTCATATTGAATATGGACTGCCTCCTTGATCCAATGGAATTATAACTACTTGGAAGAACACTTCCCTTTTCTTCCTCTGATCCTTGGATGCTTCATGCTCTGGAAACCTTTTATGTTGTCGATTGGACCAATAACCTCTTGGGGCCTCATCGTGCCTACAGGGTCTCAAATGTATCTAGGCCTCATAGGAGGAGGCCTAGAAGGGTGTTCTTCTTTAGGTACCTAGGGAACAATTTCTTCACTCAAATCCATTTCCAAGTGCTCCTTTTGGGCCTATCTCCTGCATAAAATACTATAGGGGACAAAGATATATGCTCTCGACCCAAGATTGAAATTAATGGCACCAAAAATAAGGTGGTCAGTGTATCTACGAAAAAGGCAGCAGATGGATAATTGACTAACCCAATCCTTACAGGATCAAGGGTGGAAAAGGTGCAGTGGATGATGTAGAAGTGATGGGGATGGAGGTGATATGGTTGGATGGTTGGAATAGGTAGTGGATCACAACAAACACAATGGTCGGAGCACTAACTCCGACAAACTACGATTTGGCTAAAATACATAAAATTTAAATGAAATAAGATAAACTAAACCTAGATTAATGCTAAGGAATAAAAATGGGATATAAAAAGTTACATAATAGCTCACACTTGGCTAAAAAAGGAGTATGGTAATCCTCACTAGAGACGGTGCTTGATGATGTCTAGATCGAGCTTTAGACCAGTTTATCCTTGTCGTAGAACCTATAACTTCTTGCTGCCACTAAAGGCTTAAGCCTGAAGTGGTTCGTTGGGGTTACAAAGGACAAAGAGAGGATAAAAAAGGGAAGGAAGCTGGAGATCCTTATTTATAAACATGGCGAAGAGCGAAATGGGGAAGGAGATTGCATGAAGGGAAGAAGGGGTTGGTGGGAGCTAGAGGTGTAGTGAAATGGAGGGCATCATAATGATAAGCTTTAATGAAGAAATCAAGAAGAGAGGAGTTGATGAGAAGGTATAAGAATTGGAAGAATATGGGGGTCTCAAGGTCTGATAGGTCGCAGACCTAGGATGGGTACAATTGAATGGGGGTTAATAAAAGGATGGTCCCGATTGGTCCACGTAGGCCTGCTTCAAGACAAAAAAATACAAATATGTATAAATTCAATATAAACTAATAAATAATATTACTAGTTAAAACTTAAAACATGAAAAATATTTATTATTTTATAAACTATTCTGTAGTGATTTTTTTATTTTTACAACTTAATTTATTATAGACTAATTACAAGTACATTTATATGTAAATATACTTATATTTTGTATAATTTATTTTTATTTTATATTGTACATACATATTATTGTATTTGCATATTTATATTTTTATAATATTATTAGCTACATATTTACATATTGTTATTATCTTTTTGTGATTTTATTAATTTGCGCAAATAAATACATGTGTACACATTACAGGTATAGTGTACATACATACATACATATATATACGTATATTATAATGTGTTATTTATTTTAGTGTATTTTAAATTATTTTATCTGTATTTTAATTTTTAGTATGTTTTATATAATAAATAAATTATTTAAAAATACCAATGGAGTAAAAACATAAAGAATTGAATATATTAATTTTATATACAAATGCCCTAGCATCATGGTACACCCGAAAGCCACCTTTTTATCTTAGCTCTAATTTCAGCCACCGTCATTTGATATATAATTTAATTTTAAAAACAGTGGAGGTGAGTTTGGTTTAATTTGATTTCCTACGGAGTTGATATTGAGCAATGAAGTTCTATCTGCGACTTTTTCATCTATGTGTACAAATTGCACCGTGCATGACTTTTATTAGCTATTATTTTTATAATTATATATATACAAGTTTCATATTGAACATTTATTATTTGAGGTGTGTATAAGTGTGAATAAAATAATGTAAAAAGTGACTATTTACATAGTATAAAATTAGGGTTTCTATATAGTATTTGGTACAATATTTTCCCCTTATCTCCACCTACTTTATTCTTAGATGACCTAGTTAATATAGACTAGGTCTCAAGGTTTTAGGGTCATTTAATATCTTTGATACTTCATTTATTTTTATTTTCTTTATTCTTTAAATTTTTTATTTAAATACAAATATTAATGTGATCGTTACAGACTAATTACAAATCAATATTAGATGTTAATTTATGCAAGTTAGCTATATTACCGGTGTTTTGATTGGTATTTGAAGACAAAATGGAATTATAAAGGTAGTTGAATGGCTATTCATCATCCCCATGCCTTTGTTAGTCTCTAGTAAACTCTTAGAAAGAGAATAAGTGATGAAAAAGTGAAAATAAAAAAAAGGAAAATAAAGAACTTATAATTATAATGATTTTTCAATTTATCACCATAAAATCAAAGTTAGGAGCTTAGTAAGATATATGGATTGTTCGTTTATTCGGAACCTTACCGAGAACAGAGTGTAAAACTTGACAACCCTCAAGTTCCACAATCCTCTATTTAGATAACCTTAATAGCCAGGTCAGAATTAGGCTTTCCATACACAAACCTTTACGACTATGAGTCTTACTTGCATAGTGTATGCGAATACAACTCTTATTATCAAAAGTGGAAAGAAACAGTCTCCCATAGCAAGGTAACCCTAATTCATGAATCTAGCTACTCTTTCATCGAGAAGCGGGGTATTTCCTTCTAAGTTCAAGTACAATTGGCCCAAAGAAGAGGGGGTAAAGAGAAGAATGGATTATGATCAGTGTAGATAGATACCTGTAGAGATAGACTAATGTAGCCAAGTCTCCAACTTCAGGCAACCTTGAGATCTTTAACTTTGAAGTATAAGCCTTGCTTATTGATACATAACTCCGATAGAATTAATTTTTCATTAACTTTTTGCCCGTCAATTCTTTTGATTTAGTTTTAGTCCTTTGTATACTATAAAATTCGGTATTTACAAAAGGATTTTTTTCTTCTCGAACTACTAGACTATCCCTCTTTGGAAGTTTTATTGCAACCCACATCGTAATGTCTTTAGATGTCCATGCCACTAGATCAGGTTGGGGTGCACTGGCCTCCTATTAGGGCAACATATGTTTGCACACACGTGCTTCTCAAGCTAAGGAATCATGCCCTCACAACTTCATTATAGTTTAGCTAAGTGCAGAGTGCTTGTCCAAGTTAGGTCATTATGAACAAGAGTCATGTGTATGCTTTGAAATATCCTACTTAGGCAAATCAAGATGACATGAGAGAATAGTCTAGTGGACACAAAGAATTAAGTCTCATTGACATGAAAATTTTTAATTCCAATTCTTATAAGGTTCTTTATGAAATTATGTGGATTGAGATCTAAACCAAGTTCCAATCTTCAGATTTTATTCCAGACTTGTTCAATTGTCAACATTAATATGAGGAATGTTCACGCAAAGTATTTTTTTTGAAACGCATTTTATAGTTTTGAAATTTTATGGTATTTTAGAAAACGTTTTTTTGCATTTTTTATGGAGTTTTGAAAACTTCAAATTGTTAGAGTTTTAAAAAAAGGGTTAGTGAATTTGAAACATTTTACGTGTTCAGAAGAACGTATGCATATTAATAAAGGATTTTATACAAGTACATAAAGTATTTACACAGGTACGTAAATTTGTTATACAAGGGCTTTTTGAAGACTCTTTTCAATATCATTGTCTATAGAATATTCCAAACATTTGAAAACAATTTTGCAAAGATTTTGAAAACTTATTTTGCAAATAATTTGACAAAGATTTTTTTCAAAAAACATTTTTTTACAAACAATGGTTTACAAAAATTACAACTATTTACAAAGAGATTATTTTCAAGTGATCTTAAAGATTATACAAAGATTTTTCAAGGGTTGTCAAAATATTTTACGTCCATTTTCCAAAATCATTGCAAAATAGTTTCAAACTAATTTTTACAAACATTTTTTCGAATTTTTTACACATATTTACAAGATTTTTACAATTGATTATCCGTTTTCCCTTTCCCAATGTAGTATATTAGCCATATTATTAAAAATATAGCAAATATGAGTTATGACAAACTTATATATATCATATCTATGGATCCCTTATATTTAGCTCCAACTTTGTCCTCGTAGTGACCAAGGAGAAATAAAGAAAGATACAACTGGTGCTAAGTATAGAAAATTCTATGCTACAATGACTCAATAAGAATAATAAGTCATCCTTCCCCTATACTTAGGATCAATCAGTCCCTCTATATACTTGGGATATGGTCATCCAAAGTATAACACTGATGAAAGGGATGAATGAATAAATGTAAGAATGAATAAAAAGTTAAAAAATTAATAAAGGATAATATTTTTGTCCTGTTGATTGTTTGAATCTTATGATGTTGTTTGGAGATGTTCAACAAATGTTGCCTCATGAGTCTCCATTTCGTCACCTTTGTTCTTTCCTTTTGGCCTTAAATCCCTAGCTAAACGCATGTATATAGCATTAATTTGTACAAAATAACACTCAATTTTTGATAAGTAAATGAGGTATAATTATATGTATTAAATTCCAAAATAAAATAATAAAAGAATGCAAAGAAAATGAAATAAAGTGTTAAATACATTGAATGACCCTAGATCTTGAGATCCAGTCATGATGATGACTTGGTCGACAAGGAATAAAGTAAGGGGAGATAGGGCACTCAACTGTACAGAAAACACCTTAAAAAACCAAATTTAATTTACTTGTATATAGCCTTTTGGTACATATTCTATTTTCCTTTTTCAACACGTCCAATAATAAACCCTCAACATGGAAGCTATACATAAAAAATAAAAAATACAAAATTTATTTCACATAAAAACAATGCACAATGCACCCAAGACACATGGAACAAAAAGCCACAAACAAAACTTCACAAACATATATCTCCTCCATTTGAACTCAAAATTGTCAAAACTAACCTTTATTGTGCATAAAATTAATGAAGGTGGTTTCATTAGAAACGGAGTTAAGATGGAAGAATTGGCTTTTGGGTCTCTATTGTACTATACAATGTATATAATATTCAATATATTAACTCTTTACATTGTTAGCTTCCTTATATATATACATCAAAATACATATGAATATTATTTAAAATTCATTTAAACAGTAAACATAAAACATTATACTATATAGGTAAACTATACCTATGTAATACATATACATATTTATTTAAGTAAATAAACAAAATAAAAAATTACAATAAAAATATATAAATATATATATTTAAATATATTATAAATATATTAAAATTTTAAATATATTAATAAAATACAGAATACAAAATAAAAAATCCTAAAATACAAGTATTTATAACCATGTGTATACATGTAAATATTAGCACCTATTATTTAGTGTTGTTAAAATAATAAAAAATATATATAAAATTAACATGAAATACTAAAAATTTTGTATGTTTAGACCTAAAATAATAAAATAATTTGTTTATTTTTATGGATTTAATAAATCATTTCAATCATCCTTTTTTCTGTTTGGTCCATGTGGACCAACCGGAACCATTCTTTCGTTAACCCTACGGGTCAAATGCCCTTGCACCTGCCACCTTATTGTCAAAGGTCATGAGGCTCTGACTTGTCCACTTTCTTCAACTTCCTCCGCTCCACAATTTCCATCAAGTAACCCACCTTTTTGCAGCCCCCATCACCCTACTCCATGACAAATCCATAGACCTCACCTACCACCTCTACTGTCCACGCCATCACTCACCCCATTCCCAGAAACTTGTTCTATAAATAAATCCCCTTCTTCCTTTTTGATTTTTGATCCCAAATGCTTCCTGTAACCCCAAGTGGGACCTTCTAGCCTGAATAGTTTGTGATATGAGCTTCTCCTTGAACCTCGTCGAGGTGGAGAAAGGCTGAATTTCGATGGTCTATGGCATCACCGAAGCTTTGTTAGCAACCCTTCCATTTGCTCCGTGTTCTTAAGAAGGTTTGAGCTGATTATTAGGTATTTTAATTGCATCTTTGGGTAGCCTTTAATTTCATCAATTAGGGTTTAGTTTAATTCTAACTTTAATATTTTTATTGTTGGAGCAATGTGCTCCAACTCAGTTCACTCGTACTCTAACTGTTACCCAACCCATTTCACTTCACCTTCATTCCCCTTAGCGTTGTTTAAAAAATCCCCCATTTTCACCGTCAATTCTACAAAAATCGAGGTCAATCGAGCTCCCTCCCATGACCATCACCGAAGCTTCCTTATCCCCCTCTTCCACCCATTGTATAGATACAATTTGAGGTCGAGGCTCTTTTCCTCGAGCCACCCCATCTTTTTGTTAAGAAGAAAGCTTCAAAGGATCCCCTGGAGTGTGAAATCAGAAACTGAACCTCTAGGTGCCCCAGTTTTCCCAGTAGCTCCAAGATCCCTTCGTCGGGTTTTAGAACATTTTGAAGCCATATACTAATGCGGATAGAACTGAGGGCTTGACACAGAGATAAAGTTGATTAAAGTTTGCCTAGGTCCAAGTTCTTCTGAGCTCTTTCAATGCATCTTCCAACCGTCAGATCAAGGTTCCCCAACAAATCTTTTATGGACCCTCCGATCATGGGCGAAGCTGTACAAGTTTCTAATCTTTACTTGTGTAAGTGGCACTGATGTGGAGCATGTGTAGCCGCTAGATAACACGCTTAAGCGGTAAATTTCACCAATCCCCAACCACTTTTTGTATTTTAGATTTTTTCTTGTAAATATTAAGTGTAGTATAAATATTTATGTATATTTGCAAAAGAGATCTTGTACTTCTTTCTATTTACAAACATGTCTTTGTGCCTCTCGTGTTGTGCCATGTAAGGTGTTGTAAAATTTGCAATGAAATTGTCACAATTTTATTTATTAATGTTTAATATAAAAATGTTTAAATATAATGTAAAACATTTAGGTATTTTGCATACAATCCCATGTGCTTCATTTTTTGTAAAAATATTCATGCTAGCATTGTATTTTATTTCTTGTTTCTCTATTTATCCTAAATAACTTGTGTAACTTATAAATTTTGGGAAAATATAGTAGGTGCCTTAAATACTATTTTTACATGGTCACATTTTATTTTGGCATTTACTTGCATTTTCCTATTTTCTAGAATTAAATAGGAGATATTTATCCCTTATTTACAAAAAATACAAAAAATATAAAATCTTCTTTAAAAATTCTAAAAAAGTTGAGGTATATTTATTATATATATATATTCTACCTTCAGTCCTAAAATCACAAAAAATAACAAAGAAATCACTAAATATCATAAAACCCTAAAAATATATAAAAAACTGTAAACGTTATATAAAAATCCAAAAAATAGTTTTATATTCTATATTTTTTATTATTTTATAAAATATATTAAAAATATATTTGGGAATTTTTGGACTTATTATCTATTTTTAATACCTAAAACTTTTCGTCTTATATATAGTACTTATTGTTTTGTATATTTAAATACATTAAAAATACATAAAAACTAATAAATAAAAATAAAAAAGGTAGATAAAAATAATAAAAACACAAAAATATTTTATTTTCCGAATTTTGACTATATCTATATTTATTTTAAATTTATCAAAGCATATATATACTATATATATTATAGTACTTATTTACTAATTATTATTATTTCTATTATAAAATATATAATATATATTTAATATATTTAAAAATAAAATAAAAAGTAATGTTAATGTATATATTTTTGTATATTTATTTATTATATACCTTATATATTATTTATAGTATTTATGCTACTGATAGTATCACGTATACATTGTATCTTTAAAAGTAAAAAGAAACTAAAATTGAATAAAATTAAAAAATAAAATAAAAATAAATCTTAAAAATATAAAATATAAAAATATAAAAAATATATAAAAAATAAATATAATTCAAAACCCACAAAAAATAAAAACACAGAAAAAGTATAAAAGTAATTAGTCTTGATTTTCATTAATTAATAATAACTATATTTATGCCAGTTCGCTTCCTGTGGTTTTATCCCTACTACTTTATCACTATACATATTTTTGTAGGGTATAATAAATTTCACCATTTATTTATTCATTAGTTTATCTATATCGTGGGTTGATTGTTGATTTGTTTGAGATACGTTTTGAGTACCATGAGAGCAGCCGCAACAGCGATTGTCAGATCCAACTTGTCGAACACCGCAGGCCCTTCTAGACTAGGCGTTAGCAACCTCTCACAAAATCTCTCTATCAAATGGTGTCATTTCCAGGGATGAATGCATATGATAGGGTTGTTGTGCATATTGTTTGCCATATTATCTGCATTTATTTCATGTTATTAATATTTGCTTATATGTTCTGACCAATTTCCTCGGTTGTTTTCTTTATGAAGGCCCGTCAATTGAGGAGGAATTCTTAGGAAGACATGTGTAGCCTATTGAGGTGGAGGCCGACTTTCTTCGCATGATGGTAGGAGAGAGTAATGAAAAGACAAGGAAGCTGAAGAAGAACATAGCATTAGTGTAGCTCTTATTTTTTTGTGATAGACAGACTCATTCATAATTTATAATAAAACAAGGACATGACATTTTGGACATTCATACTCTTACGAGCCTATTTTACCAAGTGTTTGTTCACTTGGGGTCCCGATCAATTTTTCTCGCATTTTACTCACCTTCTATCTTTTGTCCACCTTATTTCTCCCCTTGTTTTTATTTATTATCTGTGTTTTATGCTTTTTGCATTTATTTTCATTTATTCTATATGAATGAGCCCTTATATTTTAGGACTTGTTTAATCGAGTAAATTAGGTCCACAACTGTAACATATGCATGCACCTATAGTTTCTACGCTTGAACCTAGATCAAATTAAAACTATGTTTCATGATAATGGCAATTCATTCTTAGGGTGATTTTACTAGCTTGCATTTCATGTAGCATAGATTTAAATTTCTGTCATGCATACCTCATGGAGAGAGTTTGGAAGCATTGTAACTCATCTAACTGAGCACACATCATTAGACACAATGATTAGTTCTCCATCACAATGTCACTTGCATGGCTTTACCATCTTATCTCCTAGTCAATTAAGTTTTGAAAAGAAAATACAAAAAAATTGTTAGGTAAATTACTTTGAAAAATGATCAGAAAAGTAAAAATTTAAAAATTAAAACAAGGGGACTGTTAATAACACTTTGAGCAAAATAAAATTTTTGGAAGACATTCATTGTATTGGGTTCATAAAGCCTTCACTATTTTCAGGTACACTCTAGATAGTGTGAGGCATGACTCCAGGAAATAGAGCCAAAGTTCCGGCATGGGTATTGCCTTGTTTTTTTTACTGGATTCACGAATCATTGGCTCTTCTATCATACATGGGTGAGAAGGTCTTAGTTTTCTTGAAGGCTCCGTCTGAAGTATTCATCGTAGCCAATCCCCTCACAGGGGTGTCTGTCTCATCGTTCCACGTCCGAGTACCCTACAAGGGGAGGTATTGGTTTCGCCTATTGGCTTCCTCCTCTATTCTTTGGTTGAGTAGTGGATCCAGACCCAATAGAAAGGATTCTATTAAAAAGTATATGCTATAGGTTACAAAATAATTGGGAATTATGAGATACTTTTCTGGCAGTACTCACTCTCCTATAGGGATAGCCTCTAAGGACATGTTAAAAGATTTCCTGAATAACAAAAAATTTAAAATATAAAAATATCGAACTCTTACAGCTTCATTGGAGTGAGTTGGTGAATCAATGGCATTAATGTTTGTTTAAATTAGATTTTAGGTCAAAGATTAGTCACATACACTTGCTCCAAGTTCGGATTCATACCAATTTTCATTTACTTTTTGCTTTGCTCACTTTGAGTCTTTTTTTATATTTCTTTTTATTTCAACCTTTTTTGATCTCCATGTTTTATTCCTCATTGCTTCCACTTCTCTTCCAAGATGTCATCTCATGGATGGTTTAGTTGGAGCTCCGCCGACACCCACATCGATTCCATGTATTTACATATTCAATAATTCAAGGAGATTCCAGAGAACCTAGTTTAGACTTTGCGAACTAATCTCCAGACTCCTCATATTCTTCTTAATCCTCAATAAACCATGATCACTAATGTCTCGACATTTATCCCTTGTGGATGTGATCTATTTCACTTCATATCAAGTACTCCATTCACATTTATTTTAACTTGACCCTAATTCCATATCCATCCATTCAATTAGTTCACCATAGAAAGGTGATCGGGGTACATTCAATGCATAGAACAAGAGACGACCTAGACCTCGTGTAAATCAATTCCTTTGAGTTTGGTTCAGAGATGGCTCCTCAAGGAAAAGAAAAGCGACCAAAAATAGACAAACCATGGACCTTAGCCTGATCAAAACATTATAAATGGCCAATTTCTTGCTTGTATATAGTCAATTGAACAACTTATGAGAAATGAAGAGGAGGATGAGGAGATGATGAACAATGAGATGGAACTTGTGGAGGACCAGCAGACAAACCAAGAAGAGAGTCTCTGATGAATCCCTGATTCTCATTCTTTATTCTTTTGTTTTAGCTATTTATCTTAGCAAAGCACCATGTAGATAAGTATAAATACAATAAGTTAGCATTATTCATGCATTTGTTAATATCGCATAATTAGCATATATTTGTGCAAAAATAAAAGAATAAAGTAAAAGAAAAAGGAAGGAGGTAATTAGAATAAATACAGAGTGACCCGAACCCCAAGAGAAGGTCAAACATTGACGTGATCGCCAAATAAAACAAGTAGAGAGATAGGGCCTGCTCTATATTGTATAAATCATTTTTATATGTAAATAATTATTTTTAGATAAAATAAAAATATTATGTTCTTTAAACCTCATATAGTCGTAAAAATAAAACAAAAGTTTGTAAAATAAATAAAAATTAAAATAAAATCACCTGTCACTTATACAAATACATGTATACCTACATCAATCTTTATTTATTATAAACATGTACATAAATAATGAAAATAAAGA
>JAZKJV010008045.1:105000-277891 GCA_037367405.1 Ottelia alismoides | reverse complement strand
TATAAAAGCAACTTGTAAAAATACATCTCATAAATAATTAAAAATTCACAATAAAATAATTTATAAATTTTTAAACATTTTTTATTTTATAACCTAAATAAAATAATACTATTTACTATTTTAAAATGATTTTAGAAAGCTTTTTCTCCAGGTTTTTCCTGGTTGGTCCACGTGGACCAACCAGGGGGCTAGGAGAGTTGACCTCGGTCAACTCTCTGCCCAACACCTGGGTTGTGTTCAGAGATGTGTTTTGACCCAACTTCTCCCTTTTTTCGAGGACATCCCTTTCACCCTTTGGTGATGGTGTCTTCTGGACATCTCTTCCCCTATCATCCTCAAACTCGCCCATAGCTTTCCTTGGGCATTGGTCCTCTGACGCGCCTCGTGCACCTCATCGAAGGAGCCCCTCGGCCAAGTTTCAAAACCGAACCCACTTCTTCCTTTTTTTTTGAACCGTTTTTGCTTGAGCCAATACATCCAAGGGAGTGCGGCTGGATCCCCTGTGACAGAGGGATGATCCAGCACCTGTCGAGGTGCTTAGTTAGCTCGACGGCGGCTTTCCACTCCACCTCCGGCCATCTTGGCCGTGAGGTCCAACCTCGCCTTCCTAGGGCTCGAGGTTTGTTTTATCACTTTTTCTTTTACGCATTTTCGATCCTGGTAGCAGTAGGAACAGCTAGATACACTCCATTTCGCCAGAAAGTTACCCATTTGCCATCGCCTCCACCTCACCGGAGCAAGCTCCGGCGAGTTCGTCTCCACCATCCGCCGCCTATAGATCCCCTTTTTGCCACAGGAGGGTCGCGGCATTTTGCCCGCGACCCTCCTTCACCTTTTTTTGCAGGTACCCAGCGCCGAAGCTCAACCATCTGGAGGGTATCTTGAAGCTCGCCGGAGGAGGAGGAGGCCGCCGCCGCGCGCCGCCGCTGCCGCGCGCGCCTGTGAAGACCAGGAACGAGGGGCAGGGGCGCGCTACAGGTGGCCGTTGATTTCTCCCCTCCCCATCTGATCACAGCCGTCCGCGTCTGAGGAAAGGCCACCGTCCGATTTTCTTGCATCCAGGCCATCCACGCGTGCCACGTGGATAAGTGGGAGATTTTGCAACCTCGCTCCCTCTACTTTTGTGTAATTTCCAGAAACTCCCTAAACTTTCATTCGCTATTTAATCATTTTGTGGAATTTGCATGAGACGCCCCCTCATTTTTGCAATATCGTATCGAGGCCCCGCCAGGCGCGTGCGTCGCACGTGGCGCGTGGCATTTTTGCAAGAACCTCCCAGGACATTTGTCTATTTAGTATTAATACTGAAACTTTTCTGGCAGTTAATAAGTCTTAGTATTATTGTAAAGAGGCCCCTCATGTTTTGTGTATTTACTTTCATATCCCCGCTAGGTCGCGTGCGCGTCACGTGAGCCTGGGGATTTTTGCAACGAAGCCCTAGCAGCTTTTGGTTTTATTGTCTGGCCCAGAAACATTTTATTTCAGTTCAAATTTTGCGTGAAAATTGCATGATCAGCCCTGGACTTTGGATTATTTGCATATATGCCCCTGCCAGCCTTAATTATTTTTGCTTGCTTGATTTAATTATTTAGAGCCTCATTTAGGTCCAAAAATTCCACAAAATTAGACTTAAGCTCCTGGTAACTTGTTCTTGCACGCCAATAATTTAGTTTTTGATTTTTGTTGATTTCATATTTATTAAAAATCAAAAACATGCTTTTTGTGCACTGTCTAGCTTAGAAAATGTCAAAAAATATTAAAACACTTCAAAAAATTCCAAAAAGTTACCTAGTGTCTATTTTTAACTATTTTAGTGTCAATCCAAAAATCACTAAAAATCTCAAAAGAAAAACACTAAAAATTTAAAAACACTCTAAAACTTCAAAAAATTATATAAAATCAAAGAAAACTCCAAAAAATACAAACTAAGTTCCTGTTTGTTCTAGATTTTATCCTATTTTATTTCAAAATTAGTTTGAAAATTTTTGGTTGCTGTTTGTTATTTTTTAATTTACATTTTACTCACAGCCAGCACATTTTCCACTGTTTTGCTTAATTTCACTTTTAAAAAAATACCAAAAACATCTTGAAAAATACCCAAAAATCACAAAAACAATAAAAAAATCCTAAAAATATCAAAAACATTTTATTTCTGAATTTTTGGTTATTTTTGCACATTTTTATAAATATTTTATCTTTGCCTTTCATTACATTGTTTTAAATTCCAATATTTGAAAAAGAAAATATATATATATAAAATATAAAATTTTAAAAATCAGAAAATCAAAAAATCAAAAATACAAAATTAAATTAAATTAAAACTAAAAAAATTTAAAAATTAAAACCCACAAAAATTTATTTGCTTGATTGCTTAGTGTAGACACTTGACACATCACACACACTCACTTGTGCATCAATTTTTGAATTACCCTTTTTGCTCCATGTGTTCGAACTCTTCTGCATACTTGTCACTATACATCATTTGTGCAGAGTTAAAAATAAATTTTAACTCCACATTATTTCTAATTTATTGATCTTTAGTGTGGGTTAATTGTTGATTAATTTCAGATTTTGATTGGTCGACACTTCGACTGTGCTCCCGCCTTGTGGGGAACACAAGACCGATCTAATTTTGAGTTAATCAGGAGGTTATCCATGAGAGTCTGGAGGCTCTACCGTACGTGAGGGAGAAGCGTCACAGGACACTCGCTCGGTAGCAGAGTGTCGTGGTGCTGCTAGCAGTGCGAGCAGCGAGTACAGGCAGCAGTGCAGGACATGACAGTGGATGCACGTAGCGATATGTACGCGGGCGCAGAAGGGCGGTACGTAGTGAAGCAGTACACATCGAGGAGCAATGTGGTACGGTCACATAGGCGTACGCACGAAGGAGGACGGTATCAGTATTGATGCGTGGCGATCCAAGGAGGCATGGAGCGTTGCAGGTGCTGAGTACGAGCATTGTCGAGCATGCTCGGTATTACGCGTACGACAGTGGTCTGGAGGCCACGATAGCGAAGTTCTGGAGGACTTCCCGTTAGCATGCGAACACTAAGGAAGGGTTTACCGCACGAGGGTCTGGAGGCCGCGGGTTCCCATATGGCATAAGACCAAGTATTCGGTGGCACTTGGTGAATTATGGCAAAGCTGCATCAGCAGGGCGTTGGAGCGCATGTCTGCTGGTGACTGGGCGGCTGACTGGGCGTCGACCGTGCGGGAAAACGAAAGGACAACAAGGGAGTCGAAGAGACGTGCAGACGAAGAGTTGCTGAGGAACGCGAAGGGTTGCCAAAGAACTCGAAGGGTCTCTTGTGTCTTTATGTGTCATTATTGTAAATGTAATAATGAGTGTCCCTTGGGTTGCCTTGAGTCTTGTATAAAAGGAGAGGTGGTGGCTCATTTGTAAACACACAACACAAGTGTAGAGTGTCACCCACTCCAGAGAGAGAGTTCCCATTCTAATAAGAGAAGAGCTTTGTGCCCGTGCTTGTGTGATTGTTTGGCTTAGTTCTTGAGCGTTCTTGAGCGTGTTCTTGAGAGTGTTCTTGAGCGATCCGGAGTTCGTGCTCGTGTTTGGGTTGGAAGCGTCGGTGCGCTAGCAAGCAGGAGTATCGAGAAGAGTTGGAGCGCGTCCGTGACCGTTCTACTCGGGAAGGCTGGTTAGCTACGGGTTAGGTAACGCCGCACAGGATCGGTCGAATCGGTAGCGGGATTTTGACTCTGTGACAATTGGTATCAGAGCACGATTTGTGATACAATTCGTTGGCACGAATTGGTATCAGAGCTTGGTCGGTGCCAAGAAGCGGGCAAAGCTACGAGCGGCTGTTGGTGCAGACGATCGCGGGAACGAGGATACTTGTTGGTGCAAGTACATCTTCAATCAGCGGAGCGAAGATGGTGGGCGTTACCGATCGCGTAGCAGCATTGGAGCAGGCGATGGCAGAAGTGAAGTCCACCATTGGGACTCTTGCCCATCGCATCGCCGTCTTGGAGGATCGTTCTACAGAAGGATCGGATGTTGGGGACGAGTCCCAACACTCAGCAGAGCAGATCAAGTCCTTGGAGGACAAGCTGGAGGCATTCAGCACGATGATGGAGGATCTACGCAGCGAGATCTCCCTCATCAAGAAGGCATTGGAGAACAGCGGGAGCTCCACGGGGTGCAACGACGTAAGGTACCTGAGCCCAAACCCTTTATAGGTACACGGAGTGCCAAGGATTTGGAGAACTTCCTACGGGATATGGAAGTTTACTTCGAGGCGACCAAGACGAGGGAAGCCGAGAAGGTCGGCTTGGCATCGATGTACATGTCGAGCGACGCCAAGCTATGGTGGAGGAGTCGTGCAGCAAATGAGGCAAGACCGAAGATATCCAGGTGGGATGATCTAGTCACGGAACTGAAGGCGCAGTTCCTGCCGAAGAACACTGCGTGGATTGCACGGGAGGCTCTTCGACGCCTGAAGAAGACAGGCACTGTTCGTGAATACGTCAAGCAGTCACGTCCTTGTTGCTGGACATCAAGGGCATGTCAGAGGAGGACAAGCTGTTCAACTTCACGATCGGGTTGCAGAGCTGGGCGCAAGCCGAACTGCGGAGGCAGGGCGTGAAGGACCTGAATTCAGCGATCATGGTGGCAGATGCGTTGGTCGATTATGGGGCGGCCCAACCAGGCTACAACGCTGAAGAGAGGGAGTTCACCAGCAAGCAGAAGGCGCGGTCGAAGGACAAGGGCAAAGGCATTGCCCATGAACCACCAACGGAGGAACGAGAGTACTCCAAGAAGAAGGAGCAACCCAGGAGCAAGGGATGCTTCATATGCGATGGTCCGCATCGGGCGCGGGAGTGCCCAATGAAGGAGAAGCGGAATTCTCTTCGTACAGACAAGGAGGATGAAGAAGTAGGTGAGATACGCTTGGGAGCAATCAGTGCTATGCGCAAGGTACGCCTCACAACACTTCGGGCTGGAGCTTCGAATTCGGTGGAGGGAGGGAACTCCACAACAAAGAGCTTTGGAGGCGCCAAGGCTCGATCGAGGACGCACATGAGTGCGCAGGTGCGTGCGGAGCACCAAGGTGTGCAATGGAGGCACACAAACGAAGCTGCAGATAGGAGAAGATTCGTGCATGAGAAGCCGATGCAGAGCTCTGGAGGGCAATGCAGCATGGACAGGAGGCCACACGTCCATGGGGGTGGAGTGGTGACGAACCACACTACCAATGATCTTGCAGGAGAGAAGATATCGAAGATGCTCGGAGCGCAGGAGGTGCTCATTTCCCAGGATGCGGGGACGTCCACAGGGAACAATCGAGATCGACAACGAGCAAGCGTGGAGGTGAGTACTCCACATGTGGAGCTGGAGCTGCCACAAACTAGCAATGGAGCTGCTGTATCCAGGAGGGATACATCGAGAACAGGAGCTGACGAGGAAGCTCCATTTCTCATGACGAAGACCAAGTCATGGAGGGACGTGGTTCGTGGGAAGACCAGGTGTGGGAAGGGAGGCGGTGCACGCTTGCACCACCCTTCCAATTGAGAAGCATCAGGAGGTGCATAGCGGATGGAGGATCGTGGACGGGACGCCAGCTGAAGTGGGAATGCTCGGTTGAGGACAACCGATTCTTCAGGTGGGGGAGGCTTGTCACACCCCCAAATTCGTGATCGAGAATGATCGTGCAGACACGGTAGCGGATGCTCGAGAATGATCGATGGAGCTAGGACTTCAGGAGGAGTCCAAAATGCAGGGATATCAGGGAGGTTATCCATGAGAGTCTGGAGGCTCTACCGTACGTGAGGGAGAAGCGTCACAGGACACTGGCTCGGTTGCAGAGTGTCGTGGTGCTGGTAGCAGTGCGAGCAGCGAGTACAGGCAGCAGTGCAGGACATGACAGTGGATGCACGTAGCGATATGTACGCGGGCGCAAAAGGGCGGTACGTAGTGAAGCAGTACGCATCGAGGAGCAATGCGGTACGGTCACATAGGTGTACGCACGAAGGAGCACGGTATCGGTATTGATGCGTGGCGATCCAAGGAGGCATGGAGCGTTGCAGGTGCTGAGTACGAGCATTGTCGAGCATGCTCGGTATTACGCGTACGACAGTGGTCTGGAGGCCACGATAGCGAAGTTCTGGAGGACTTCCCCTTAGCATGTAGAACGCTAAGGAAGGGTTTACCGCACGAGGGTCTGGAGGCCGCGGGTTCCCTTATGGCACAATACCAAGTGTTCGGTGGCACTTGGTGAATTATGGCAAAGCTACATCAGCAGGGCATTGGAGCGCATGCGTGCTGGTGACTGGGCGGCTGACTTGGCGTCGACCATGCAGGAAGACGAAAGGACAACAAGGGAGTCGAAGAGACGAGCAGACGAAGAGTTGCTGAGGAACACGAAGGGTTGCCAAAGAACTCGAAGGGTCTCTTGTGTCTTTATGTGTCATTATTGTAAATGTAATAATGAGTGTCCCTTGGGTTGCCTTGAGTCTTGTATAAAAGGAGAGGTGGTGGCTCATTTGTAAACACACAACACAAATGTAGAGTGTCACCCACTCCAGAGAGAGAGTTCCCCTTCTAATAAGAGAAGAGCTTTGTGCCGTGCTTGTGTGATTGTTTGGTTGAAACCTTGAGCGTTCTTGAGCATGTTCTTGAGAGTGTTCTTGAGCGATCCGGAGTTCGTGCTCGTTTTTGTGTTGGAAGCGTCGGTGCGCTAGCAAGCAGGAGTATCGGGAAGAGTTGGAGCGCGTCTGTGACCGTTCTACTCGGGAAGGCTGGTTAGCTACGGGTTAGCTAACGCCGCACAGGATTGGTCGAAATCGGCAGCGGGATTTTGACACTGTGACAGCTTCCATGGTATTAGAAGTAACAATTGGTTGTTTCATACTTATCCATGAAATAGCACCTCACACAAGTAGAAAGATGTATCAAGAGATAGACTTTCTATCCTCCTTACTACCCCCGTAATCTAAATCCGAATAGCCAATGACTTCTAAGGAATATAAATGATGGTAGATGAGCATAAAATCCTTAGTTCCTTGTAGATATCGCAACACATTCTTTGTTGCTATCGTTGGTCCATGCCCGGATTGCTTTGATGTCTACCCAACATCCCAACTGCAAAATGTATATGTGGTCTAGTGCATGTTTGAGCATACATTATACTCCCAATGATAGATGTATATGACATTCCCTTCATCTGTTCCTTTTCCTATTTATTTTGGGGATATTTGTTTGAGAAAATTTTATCTCCTTTTACCATAGGTGCTAGAGTAGGAGAGAAATATTTCATACCAAACCTTTCTAATACCTTTTTGATATAGGCCTTTTGAGACAATCCAAGCACTCTCTTTAGATCTGTCTCTTTGAATATCTGTACCGATGACATATTCTGCATTGTCCATATCCTTTATTTTCAAAACAATTAGAAAAGAAACATCTTTGCCTTATGTAGCATCTCGAGGTCATTACATGCAAGAAAAATATCATCCACATATAAGACTAGAAAACGCATATTTACTCCCACTCGTCTTAAGGTATATGCAATTATCAATAATATTCTCAACAAAATCAAATGAAGTTATAGCATTGTTAAACTTAATGTACCTTTGACGAGATGCTTGTTTTAATTTGCATATAGATTTACTTAATTTGCAAACTAAATTCTTGCTTTATCTGCAAGAAATCCCTTAAGTTGTTGCATATAAACATCCTCGTCCAAATCTCCATTAAGAAAGGCCGTTTTCGCATCCGTTTGATGTAACTCTAAGCCAAAATAGGCTACTAATTCTATGATTATTTGAAAGGAGTCCTTTCGTGATACCGGAGAGAAAATATCATGATAATTTATACCCTCTTTTTGAGTGAAACCTTTAGCATCAAGTCTAACTTTATATCTATCAATGTTACCTAATGAGTCTGTCTCAGTTTTAATGATCTATTTGCAACCAATAGATTTCACTCCTTTGGGTAACTCAACCAAGTCCCATACTTGGTTTGCACTCATAGATTGCATCTCCTCCCTCATGGTATTGTACCAATGAGTAGAGTTAATGCAATTCATGGCTTGTGAAAACGATATTAGATCCTCTAATATTTTCCATGTCATAGTCACATTCTTGTAGGTGTGTTATAAAATCTGATGAGATTGTACATTTTACTATCCGATCAAATCTAGTTGTAACAACGCCTTGTTGAAAACTTAGTGCTCTTTCAACTTGATTCTCATATAGTCGAGGATTCACCATTGATCAACCACAGGGACATCATGGGCTTGAGGAACAACAATGTCTTGATGTTGTGACCCATCCAAGTTATCGTGTTGAATATTTTGCTCCTCCCTTTCTGGTGGTATAACAAGATCAGGTAATTCATCAAGTATGATATCTTTAAATACCATCCTGCTCCCACTATTCTCGCCATTTTCCAAAAATATGGCATTCCTTGATTCTACAATGCCTGGTTCCCTATTTGGACAATAGAATCTATAACCTTTAGAGCCTTCTGGATAACCAATTGAAGTATCCACTTGTAGTCTTCATATCCAGTTTTTCATGTGGATTATAGATTCTAATTTCAGCTTGACAACCCCAAATGTGTGTGTGCTCCGACCTTCATTTTCGTCCATTCCAAAGATCAAATGGAGTGGACGGAACTGCTTTTGTTGAAACTCTATTCAATATATACACGGTTGTCTTTAGACCTTCACTCATAAAAGGTAATGGCAATGAGAAGTTACTTATCATACTTCGAACCATATCCACTAATGCGTGATTCTGTCTTTCGACGACACCGTTTTGATCTGGTTCACCTGGCATTGAAAATTGATGTTCAATGCCTTCATCCTTAAAAAATCGTGCAAATGGTCCAAGCTTTTGTTCTCCTTCAACATACCTACCATAATACTCACCACCTCTATCAGATCTCACAATTTTGATTTTCTTTCATAACTGTCTCTCTACCTTCATTTGATAATCTTTAAAAGCATTTAAAGTCTCTGATTTATCAGATAATAGATAGAGATACATGTAACGTGAGAAATCATCTATGAAGGTGATGAAGTATTTTTTACCACTATAACATTCTATAGGAAATGGACCACATATGTCAGTATGTATAATTTCTAAAAGACTAGTACTTCTCTTTGACCCCTTAACATACTTGTTGGTATGCTATCCCTTAATACAACCCACACAAACACTAGAATCAGTAAAATCTAGAGCATCAATTACTCCATCATTACTAATTTCTTGATCCTTTTAACGGAGATGTGAACTAATCTTTTATACCAAAGCATTGATGACCGATCACAATTGTGTTTTTGCTTTTTACCAAATACATTTCAAACAAGGAGATTATTTTCAAAATGTGGATCTAAATGCAATTTATATAAATAATCTACTAAGCTACATGTGCCAATTAACTTGTCATTCATAAACATTTGGAAAGATGTACTTTCAAATGGAAAATTTGTATCCAAGATTACAAAGTCTAGATATTGAGATTAAATTTCTATAGAACTCGGGTACATAAATGACATTTTCCAAATCAAGTGCATGGCCAGATTCCAAAATGAGCCTTTACATCCCAATCGCTTTAACTTGTGACGACATGTGATTTCCTATATAAACACTTTGCTCATTTTTTAGTGGCATCCTTGTGCTCAGAAATCTCTGCATGGAGTTAAAAATATGGATTGAAGTATCAGACCAAGTATTAAAAGGGACATCAGAGAAATTAGATTCATAACATACATGACATTGATGTATGCCTTTCTTTGTGAGCCATTCCTTAAACTTGATGCATTCCTTCTTGGCATGTCCAGGTTTCTCGCAAAAGAATCATTTTGCTTTCTTAAAGTTAGCATGCTTCTTTTCTGAATGCTTTACCTCACTTTTCCATTTAATCCCTTTATCTCGAGTGACCAAATGGACACTCTCAACCTTATCTAGCTTGAGCCCATTTTCCTCTTGTACACACGGCACTAATAACTTGTTTAGAATCCAGTGATCCTTATGTGTGTGGTAGGAAATCTTGAATGGCCCATATTGTGAAGGTAAGGTATTAAGAATTAAATGGACAAGTAATGGCTCAGAAATATCAAGTTTAAGCATCTTGAATTGAGCAATAATATTACTCATCTCCATTTATGCTCTCTTATCCTATGTTACCATTGTACCTCATAGAAGATAACTTAGTAAGGAGTATGCTGGCTGATGAATATCAAATCCATCATGCTAAAATTGGTCATTTAGGCTCTGTTCCCCAAAATCCATATGCATTTAATAATTAATAGAGCATCATTAGCATTCATACATGTGTAAATAATATTCGCATTTCATCATGCGTAATTCCATATTGTGTAAATTGGCCTAAAAAGATGCTAATTTCTCATATTTTTTTATTAATTCATCCTAACTCCGATTGACCTAAAACTATCTCCATTGTGTAGATATTACTAACAAGAATAAATAAAAAAAATAAAAAAATGCTAACTCAAATAAGTGATAAATAAACCCAGAACTTAATTTCAAATCTGACGGATTAAAACATGCATATCTTCCTCATACAATGTCTGATTTTGGTCTACTTACTTTTTAAAGGGCTCCATTTTCAAATGCCTTCAAAACAAAACCAAATTCATAAGATTCAGAGCTCATATGTGAAAGTTGGGTTTTGGGCCTCTTTTGCGCATTTGATCTTTTTGCGTTTTTTAACACGAGTTTTATATACATTATTAACACTTTTAATTTTATTTATTATTCATTTGTGTTCTTTGTTGAATGTTTTATTAAGCATCATAAAAATCCAAATTCAAATCCAAATCAAGACTGAAATCAAAGAAACTGACTGTGTCAGAGTGTCCGTTGTGAGTCTGTACAAAATACACGTGTTTTGTACCTATATTTTAGTTCCATATTTTCTTATTTACTAAAAATAAAAAAAAAAGATTAATGTGTAATTAAGTGTCTTGTATTTTATCATATTTTTTTCTAGATTTTTCCCTCCTTTAAAGCCACCAAAAAATTACAAAACCTCAAAAAGCTGATTTTCTATACACATGGAGACCATAAAAAATACCACTTTGTACAAATAAGCTCTTTTGCTCTCGATTCCTTTTTGAAAGTCAAAGATCTCGCAAACAACTTTCGTGAAGGAAATTTTTCGATCGGAGGTCTTCATCTATTTCTTTCCTATTTTTCTTCCTCTTTATATTTTGAAATTTTTTTGGGGTGGCAAGTGGAAACCCCTAGGCATGCCACATGGCACCCCACTTCCTCTCTCCAACACCCCCCGCGTCACGTGCCTAGAACGTGTCCCTCCTTCATCTCCTTCAGATCTCAACGCCCACCTCACAATCCCCGCTTAGTCGTTTCTCCACCACGCCTGCTCCCCTTCTCTGGCCATTACGAGGCCGACCCCCTCCCTGCGTAACCGCCAGCTACCGTACACCCTATAGAACCTAGCCGGCCTCCCTTGTCCTCTCTATCCGCCGTCTTTGACTCCATCAAAAGAGAGAGAGGGATAACTAGAGACGAGACCAGTGATATGGGTCTCGATCTCCGGAAATAATTCCCACCTGAGGGGTGGTACGGAGCTCTTCGTTGAGTTATGCTATAGGGATCAATCGAATCCATCCCAAGCCTCGATCTTGGTCACCCAGGACCTAGAGGCGACAACCTCAGAGCATTATTGAGCTCTCTTTCTCCGGCGAAAACCTTTATCCTCTTCCTTCTTTCTCCATTTCTTTTCCTCTGTTACTTTTTTTCTTCCCCATTCTGCTTTCCCCTCGACCCGCTCAACGCCACTACCAGTCACTGCCTCACCACATCCTCTGCTTTCCTCTCCACCTCCTTGATTATCATTTCGTCCTTCGCCTTTAGCCAAACTCCGACCGTAGCTCCCCTGCCCGCGCCTCCGCTGGGAGCTACAACCTCCCGCTCGACCTCCGCTCCCTTTCATACCCTTCTCCCCTTCGCACTCAGTCGCATACATCACCCTCGAGCACCTATGCATTGCACACCCTCAAGCTCCATCGACGATCGCATTCATCACCTCGGGAACGACACACCACCAACGACCACTTGCTGCATGTTCGCTCTGCTCCACCGATCCCCGTTCACCTCCGACCACCCACCGTGTCCCCTGCCACCCTTGGCCGTGTGTCGAATGAGGCACAGCTCCGCCTCAATCGCGCTTTGCCACCGCCACCATCGACCGTCATCATCTTTTGCCCTGCATCCCTAGAACGCCACTACATCTCACCATCATAGCCGTTGGATCAGGCAAGAGCCTTTGATCCAACGGTTGTAAGCCCGCCACATCGCCGACTCCAAAGCAGGGATCAATACCTAAAGGCTCGGGTATCCAAGCCTCGCATAGAGTTGCACATGGAGTCTTGAGTCTGCACCTCAGCCTCCGCCCCTAAGGCTCTGCTTCGGTGCTCGAGCCTCCTGGTCCGTCAGTCGAGCCTCCATAGCGCTCATGCCTGGGGCATACGACCTTGGAGAAATTGCACCAAGCACCTTCGAGTTTTAAGAAATTGCAAGAAACCCCCCAACTGATGTCATTGTCACGTGTTCTGCACGTGACTTTGGATAATTTACATGCAGGCTCTCGTGACTTTAGATAATTGCAGATGCACCCCCGCCCATGGGTATTTTCCAGAAGGCTCCTCCGACTTCTTTATTTTATATAGAAGTCCCTCCAGGGACTTTTTTTAAAGAAAAACTCATACTTTATTTACATTTTATCCCCTACAACTTCATTTAAGCATTTTCTCATGCGAACTCAGTTTTTAATGCATAATATATCGGTTCGAAGCTTATTTCTTGCTCTTTAATATTATATATCTTGTGGACAAATCTGAGGCTGATTACTGATGGTTAATTTTATTTAAACCACTTAATTTGTGCAAGCTTGATTAGTGATATATGTGTTCTACTTTATTGAGAAAAGTTGATCTAACCTGTAGGGACCCATTTGAGGAGATTTAGTTTGATTTATTCTCCATGGATAATTGATCTTTTTAATAATTGAATTAGTCTTTGTAGGGGTGTACGTGAGGTAAAATAATTCATCTCCTTGATACTTTATTTGAGTAGTCTTGAGTTGATTAATCTGCTAACTATCTAATATTATTACCAAGGAATTCGATCTATTTTTGAGACTCGTGATTCTGTTGATATTTGATATGATTAAACGATGCTATTTTTAGGAGTGATCTACAGGGAAATAAGGGGCCATAGTGTCTTGAGAAATTCTTGAATGATAAAGTTTTGATACAATGATCTTTTTGGCTGCATCTGAAATATTGATTGATACATATTTCTGGATTTGATATCTTTTGATCTATGATTTAATTTCGAGGATATTGATTATTATTTGGAGTAAAAAATCATAATCTCATATCATGTGCTGAATTATTCTCTTTGTTATTTTTCGTATTGCATCATCATATTTCATTCTATTTTCGACACATAAATTAACGTAGCATTTTAATTATTTATTTAACTTAATTTAAAACCACACAACTAGAAATCATTGTTCGTTGTTTTCGACCTTGGTAGACTTGCCAAGTAAAAATACTCCACAACATTCAAAGATTGTGATCTTTGATTGACCGAAGATCGTCGCCTATACTACAATTATCTACTATTAAAGAGGCGATTTCCGAACTCATCAAATGGCACCATTGTCAGGGAACGAAGTATTTTTAGGGTTTTAGATTAATTTCTGTAATTAATTTTTATGAAATTAATTTCCGTGTTATTTTTTTCCTTTTTACAGTTTATGTTTTTGCATTTTATTTTGCATTTTTCTCTCACTTCTGATACTATCCGCATCATCGCTCTTTGCAGATAGCTCGGAGCGAATTTTTGGATATAAATCAAGGATCTACAAGGACGGAGATAGAATATTAATTTTGTGAGAGAGGGTTAGTTTAGATTTAATTTCCTACATTATTCACAGGGCCCATCTCTCTTTGAACCCTGTTAATTTGTAATAATTTGGACTGGACTCTCTAAGGAGTGGCATAGAATTTAGGAGCACATACGCTAGATTAGAAATATTTTTGTTTGTGCTCGTAATTTTTAGGACACGCAACTTTCAGTAACTATACGTACTAGAAGATCATTCAAGTTAGCCATATTTTTAATCAAATTCTTTCCCACAAATAGAACTATCTGCTTAGGGCAATTTCATCTGTGCATATCATTTTGTGTAAATTTTAAAAATTCCTTGTATTGCATCCCACATGAAGAACACGAGGAATCACTATAGGTCTTCTTCTTAAGTATGCATCATTGATTTATGCTTGCATTGGCTTTTTTGATTCTTCCTCATTTTTACAACTTAGGAATTAAATGAATTGTGTCTGCTCATTAGGCATGAATTTCTGTGCTCACCTAAAACTTCAGTCATAATCTTAATCAAAAACCGGGACTGCTAATCAAGGTTACTCTAAATAGCCTAACCTAAAATCAAGCTTGTGCCTGGTGGAGAATAACCCACTCATTGTTTGTGAGGATAAGATCGCACACTTAGGACAGAGCCAAACTCTGAAATTTTCATTCAGACTATTGTTTTTCAAAACAACTAGCTACTTTTCATTGAGGGCTTGGGTAGCCATTTTACGAACCAACTTCCCTTAGCAGAGTGGGTGGTTTAGAGGACACCATGAAAGGCTCCATCTTCAAGTAACACGGGTCTGTCTAACGATCCGTACTTACACCCATACTGGCTGAAAGTAGATGCAACTAGTTGTATCACCTCAGGATAGTCTTTGTGAAATATTTCAGCACCTAACAACTCCGCTTAATTTTGAAGATTGCTTTTTTATTAAATTAAAATTGAAAAGATAAGCAGACGAACCCTAACATGCCTTCACAAGAGTCGAGTGGATGAATCTACGTGTTTGTTTTGTGTTTGACTTGTGTGCGCCAAAGACTTTACAATTGTAATCAAATCGTGGTTCGTGAATCATTCCATCCCTCTCTTGAGAAGATGTCGGTACATTGGTATTCCTACCCGGTCTCCACGACCATGTCCCGATATCCTTCTTCTCACTCATTCCAGGGGAACCTTCTCTTCAAACCCAGTCCCCCTTAGCCATTCCTCTCTTCCCTCCCATACATCCCACCCTGTGCCCACACTTCTTCATGGACGAGACCTCTCTCACATTCTGACATGAGAGAAAATCAGAATTAATGATGGAAAATAGAGTAACCAAGATTGATAGAGAAACACGATTACCGGTTACTAAGGACTCCCGACCATCCCCTACTCAGGTTGACTATCTTCCTGAGTATGACCAATTTTCCTTTGATAATTCACGTGAAAACCATAGTCAAGGAAATATGACTCATGACCAGACCATAACGACTATGAATAATAAATGCTTTGTTGAGGTTACATGCCAGAATCACGACATATGGAGAATGATTATTCAATCACAAGTCATGAGATGCTTGAGGATGAGATTGCTCGGATCAATCATAGAAAAAACATTTTGACTAATAAAATATATGATCTCATCCAGTCTATGCAGAATCCAGAACAAATGAGGCCTCCACCTTGCAAACCACAAAAAATGACATGACTCATAATTAGGCACAACAACCACTGACCTCTGACCTCTCTACTCACCATATCACAGAAAATACCAAAAAATTGAAAAAATAGAAAATTAAAAAAAGTATAATTATTAAATGAAAGCATATTGCAAGAATCTGATCTTAGAGCTTCCATTGATCAGGGCTATATAATATGTGCTCAATCTTAAGCAATTTGTGAAGAGTCAACTAAATCCTAAAAAGACAAGAAGCGATACACGACTGAATATCATGTCATATCATATCTATGGCCAGTACTTTATTGATGGATCGAAAAACTAAGATCCGGAAATTCAAGTGGTTGACTCGGATATTGTGTAAAATTAAGGATTCTACATTCATTCATATTTAGTTAGACTATAACTCCACATTAAAAATCCTTCCCAGGACCGTCTTTGACAAACTCAAACTTGGATAACTAAAAAGACTTGGCTAAGAACGACTTTCCTTGACAAGGTCCATCTCTAGATTACCTTATGGCAACACAAGAAGAATTTGTGCTATGGCACAAATGGTTATGTTGAATTCACTTAAAACAATCTATAAGCTTCATAAACTTAACCTAGTTAAAGGACTACCTAAGAAATCCTACAAGAAGGAGAATATATGCACAAAATGTAAGTTAAGAAAACTGTATAGAAATCCACCCAAACCTAAGAAATTCATAATCACTATACTACACGACCTTTAGAACTTCTACACCTACACTTGTTGGACCAACAAAATCTGCAAGTTTAAGTGGGTGTCGTTACTGCTTTGTCATAGCTGATGACTACTCTTGTTTAACTTGGGTTTTGTTTCTTACAAACAAAAATTTAGTTTTTTCAAAGTCTGAAAAGCTAACTAAATGAATTCAAAATGAACGAGGAAATACCATCACTAAGTTAAAAAGTGGGCATGGTGGTGAGTTCAAGAATGGAAGTTTTTTTTAATTTTGTTCAAAGACTGGAATCAAGCACGAATTCTCAGCTTCGAGAAGAACCTATCATAATGGATTCCTAAAGTGGAAAAACACACTAGAGGAATGTGCTTGAACTATACTTTGTGAATCCAATCTGCCTTGTTATTTCCGGGCAGAATCCGTAAACACTACATGTTATGTTTTAAACAAAACTTTAATTCGATCGGGATCAAAGAAGACATCCTTTGAGATGTACTTTGAATGGAATCACCAAGTCTAGGTAATTTATGGATAATTAGATGTAAGCACTTTGTTTTTAATACCAAGGATAATCTTGACAAGTTTGACCCAAAAAGTGAAGAAGCTATTTTCATAGAATAATCTTTACGCAGTAAAGCTTGCAAGATCTTTATCAAGAAAACTATGATAGTCATTGAAGCCATCATTATTTATTTTGAAGAGAACATAAGTCAGATCTCTCAACCATATGAATTTGAAAATGAGGATGAAACTTAGTTCACCAATTCATCTAGTATACCTGAGAATGTGAATTCTCAATATATACGGAAGGATTACAGATTTTTTAGAGACCATCCGAAGGAATTGATGATTGAAGATGTATGTAAGGGAGTTCAAATGAGATCACACTTAAACTCTATTGCTCTGTCTACTTTTGTATCCCTTCTTGAGACAAAATCCATAGATGAGGTATGTAACGAAGAATCTTGGCTCTTGAAAATGCAAGAACTTATTCAATTTGAAAGAAATCATGTTCAGGAACTTGTACCCCCTCCTCAAAACCACGCAGTAATTGGTACTGACTTAGTTTTCAGATCCAAATTGGATGAGCTAGGACAAGTTGTCAGGAACAAGACCAGACTTGTTGCTCAAGGGTGCTCATAACAAGAAGGCATTGATTTTGATGGTATATATGCTCCCGTATATTGAATTGAATCAATCGGAATGCTTTTAGCTTTCTATTGTTTCAATAAGGTCAAGCAATTTTAAATGGATGTACAATATGCTTTCTTGAATGGATTTCTTAAGGAAGAAGTCTTTGTCAAGCAAGCTCCAGATTTTAAAAACTCTGCACACCATGATTTTTTGTTTCTATGTAGAAAACTCAATACGAGCTTAAGCAAGCTCTGTTCATTGTTGATCACAAATGTCTAGAGGACTTTGAGCTCCAAAGAAAGAAAATATGTGAATCTTCGATTTTACAAGCTCCCGACTGGTCTCTTCCCTTTGAGATCATGATTGCTGCATCTTATTTTACAGTTGGATCTTTGCTTAGACAAATATGTGATGGGATTCCATATGTGATTCACTACGCGAGCAAAGTTTTGGATCCTACACAGAAAAATTATACGATGACTAAAAAGGAAATGCTCATGGTAGTTTGGGCCCTTGAAAAATTCTGATCATATATATTGGGCTCCAAGGTGACGATTTTTATTGATCACACAACAATCAAAGACTTATTGGAAAAGAAGGATGCAAAGGCACGTCTTCTGAGATGGATCTTATTAATCTAGGAATTTGATTTAGAAATAGGTTTTAAAGTGGGCAAAAGTATATTGTACTTTGTTTGTGAAGTTTGTTGGTTGTGATCTACTTCTTGTTAGAGTTTGTGTTGATGATATTGTGTTTGACTCTTCTAATACATCTCTATGCAAAGATCATTCTAATTTTATGAATGATGCATTCGAGATGAATTTAGTTGGAGAACTAAAGTTTTTCTTAGATCTACAAATATCTCATCTTGAACATGGGAATTTCTTCTTGCAACAAAAGTTCACCAAGGAATTTCTAAAGAAGTTTGGGTTTGTTTCGTGTTTCGGGAAGTCTACTCCTCTAGCTCCATCATGCTCTTTAGATCAAGATGAAGAAGGTAAGCTTGTCGACGTAAAAGAGTACCGAGGTATGATTAGTTCCCCTCCATCTAACATCAAGTAGATCTGATATTTTTTCAACACTGGTTTAGCTACACGTTTTTAGTGCTCCTTAAGAGAATTATAAGAAAGATGTTAATAGAATCTTTCATTATTTGGTTACTATTGAAAGTTTGGTTTGTTTTATCCTAAGACAAGCAACATGTATCTCTTTGCGTATAGCGATGCAGACTACACTAGAAGTCATGCAAATAGGAAAATTACTAATGGCATTTGTCAGTTTGTAGAGAATGCTTTAGTATTATGGTTTTCTAAGAAGGAAAAGTGTGTTGCACTATCAACAACTGAAGCTGAGTATATAGAGAAAGGTTTAGATTGTTCTCATTATTATGGATGAAAAACACTCTTTCATACCTTGGTTTATTACTCTCCAAGAGTCAAAGCTTTTGTATAATACTAAGGTCCGTCAATCTAACCAATAATCCGGTTACTCATTCTAGCACTAAGAATTTAGATGTCCAACATCAATTTCTGCATAAAGATGTCTTAAAAGGAGAATTCTATTTGAATTGTGTTTCAACGGAAAAGCAATTGGATGACATTTTCACTAATCCTTTAGCTACTTCTTGATTTGAGCGACTCAGAAGAGAACTAGATCCTTGTATTTAAAAGATTTAATTAAAAATCTATTTTTGTGAGAAAGATCAATTGATCGATCATTGGAATTAACCTGATCGATTACACAAAAAGGGTTGATCGGTCAATTTGACCCGTGATATATTTTTTGATCTCCTCTCCTGGAATTTGATGCTACCTTGATCGTCTCAACTACTTTCCATCTTTGTGACATCTGGAAAACATCAATTCAACTTTATCTTTTTAAATTCAAATTTTGAATTTTCAAATTCATATTTCCCACTTTGTTGACCTTTCCACCAATTCTGTTTAAGGAGATGCGTCCCCAACACTCTCCTCACACCGGAGAAGAGTCCTCCACCAAACATTTCGAGTTTTTGAGTTTCAGAGCTTTGTTGATCGATCAGTTTATCTATTGTGATCGATCATTATCTCAATGATTAGGCTTCCTCCAATGATCAATCATTCAGATATGTCAAGGATTTTTTTCTCTCATTTTTTTGTTGAATGTTCCCTGATTGTATGCTCATTTCTTTCTAAAAGAAAAACTCTTAAGTCGCACTTTACCTCCAGTTCTTCATCTTTGAGGCACTCATATCCCTCAGCCAAAGATTGAATTCCTCAACATCTTCATGCTCTTCACTGTGATGACTTGCTGACCCATCCTCTGGTGCATCTTCGTGGATTGCTTTTAAACTAAGAGTGATATCTTCATGTGCAATAGCCTGCATACATTTTTGATACCCCCTTCTACCTCAGGCTGAAAAATTTGTACACCATTTGTATATATCCTTTATTCATAGCTAATTTCGATGCGAACATGTCTATAATGAAGATTCACTCAACTATCGAATTCATACTCACATTCATGGCCGGTCCATATGCACAGATGAACATGTTATTAGAACCGCCCTTAATTGTTCAAGCTCAGGACTGATTGTTAATGATTATCAAGTAGGATACATGCATTTCACTAGACGTTATTCGTGAGAGTCTCCTTACTACTTGATTATTTGAAGAGGAATGCTCCATCTCTACACTATTTTTTCATCCTCTCCCTCATTTTCTCAATCATGTATTTTCTTGGAATTTAATTAATAGATCAACCAATGTCTCTTATGTCTCTAATGGCATGCTTACGCTCATTTACATCTTCACGAATGAGACACCTCTTAATTAGAGCAATTTCTTTCTCTCTATCTCAGCGACTCCTCCCTCCAACTTTTTTACCCCTTCAAGTTCTTGTTTGCCCCTTCATGACCTATTTCTCTATGTCCGATGTGGAAGTTCCAAGGTAGATAAAGAGAGCCCAACCTTTTGGAGAAGAGTCAATGAAATTCTCTATGATCAGAGACGTCAACCCATAACTGCGTCCTCTTACTTCTCAATCCAACCAGTTTCTTCCAACATCGACACCACATTTTCATGGATAAGTCCATCATCCTTGCCTTCCCATGTCATCATCATTTGATTTCTCTTGGGATCGTCAAAACAAGTAACTCCCTCCTAATCACTCTTTTGGTCCTCAAGATGTCACTAATGGTATCTCGTTCCTACTGAACCACCAACAGGAAAGTGCGAAGTTGATGATGTCTCGCAACATCAATATCACTCGTTAGGACAATGATTATGCAAACTTTTAGAATTAGCAAGTAATCCTTCTCTCAAAGAACTACTAAGGCACCTCCTCAACCTCCTACTTGCACTAGGACATGCACTATCTTGTCCTCGCACTAGGACCCCTACTCCTCCTTCTACTACCTCGTTTTCTCATGGAAAGAGGATTCACATAGTGGATCCACATTTTGAAGAAGAAGAAAAATAAGAATAAGAATAATAATAATAAGATGATGATAAAGAAGAAGAAGGAGAATTTGAGGAATAATCTGAATCAGAAGAATAAGATGATGCGAACATGGATTTTGAATATGATTCGGAAGCCTACTTTATCTTTTTTTCATCTATATGAGATAGTAGTACAATGCATGTACCGATTTTCTATCTTTCAGTATCTTTCCTATGTAATGCTACTTTATTTTAAATAATGTTTATGAAGTTTCTTAGTTTTTCTCTTTGAGCTTGCTTGTGGTCTTTTTAATTATGATAAAAAGCGGGATAAAAAAAGTTTATTTTTTGCTCTTAGTTTCAAGAGGAGAGTTTAATTTAAAGTTTTAAGGTTTAATCAAGTTTCAAGTTTAGAAAATTAATTATAAAACAGTTTCAAGTATTAAAGTGTATTTTTTGATCATCTCCAAAAAGGGAGAGATTGTTAGAATCTTGTTTACTCTATTTTTAAGTTGACATACACATTCGATCTATCTACAATTGTGTATTGATTTTACTGGATCTTCGGACAAAATTCATAACTTTTGAAGAGTTTCTTCGGAAGTTTTTCTTACATATTATATGTTGTCTCTAAGTTTTAAAGCTTTGTACTTATTGTGTAACCATTGATTTTACTCTAAAGCATCCAAAAGTTGTATCTATGATGTTTTATACTAGAGTCAATCTTGTTACTGGTCAAGTCAAGATTTTGCAGTAAAGTCAACCTTCAAATCAAACTTCAAGTTGTTTGCTTATTTTGTTTCTGTTGTCGATTATTGAATGATCACTCATTGACTTTGACGTGATCGATCATCTGTAGCTTCCAGAAGAACACCATGAACTTATTAATCATTTCAGTTTGCATGATCAATAAGATTGTTTGATCGATAGTGTTATCTCTTTGAACGATCAATATTTAAACGTTATTTATCTTTGACCATTTCATTTCATTGGCCGGTAAGAGATATTTTGTGATCACTCATTTATTTTAATTTTGAGTATTGTAACCGATCATCTGATAAATCATTATATCATGTCTGATCGATAAATCAAGCATTGATCAATCATTGTGTTTTTTGATGATAGACCATTCCATTTTTGCAACTTACTATTTTTGTCTTCGACGATTACAAGCTACTTTCACTATAGAAAGAGACTACCTCATTTCAACACAAAACTCATTCAACTACAATATTATCTATTCCTCTATCTCTCTTTCTTAAATGTTCATCTTTCAAGAGATGATATTCAAGATTTTCGCTAAGAAAGCTAGTCTCGATATGTAGCAAGCTTCTCAAGATCTTTTTGTGTAGTCAAATATCCTCTCAAAGTTACTGAGAAAAATTCGGTGATATTTTTCCAAATATGAATCTTTCCTATATTTTAGAGTATATCTATATAAATAAAGTATTATGAATATCTTGTTGATATAATCTCTACTGCTTTGATTATTTTATCTAACTATTATTGATAATATCTTCTTATCACAGATAATTGTATTTCGTTCAACTAACATTATTGTCTAGATACTCTTGGAGTTCTCTCTGTAGGAAGCTCGAAGTGAAGCCACAAGTGGTGCTACAGCCAGCTCAGTTGCAGTGGTGACTTTAATGTTTTAATCAAAGGTTGTGACTTTGGTGTGTTATCTAGAATTGTATAATCAATTCTCGTATTCGGTTGAGATATCTGTCTACATATCTCAAGATATAATGGAATAGTTGGTTAGCCCGACTAACCGGAATCCTAAGTCAGAAATCCTTGGGTCGTGATTTTTGCTCACTTGGGTTCCAATGTTATCCTGGAAACATGGAATCATCGTGTAGATCATAGGACATGCTATATACACCTCAAACTCATTGAGGGGATCCTGGAGGATGATAAAGCAATTGTCCCTATTGTCGTAAAATAAGAGCACCTGGCTCTGTCCATTCACAAGGACTTGATTCTATGTCCAGACATCACATGCCAACAAATCTAATCTCCACCATAGGCACTCAAGACATTGTGTTTGGAGAAGTAGATAAATAATCCCCCACAACGATTAAAACCCAGAAAGGGGTCCGACCCGAAGTCTAAATGGGTTGTTGTTCACAAGGTCTCCTTGCCAGAATATTAGACACTTGCATTTTGAGAAGAACCTTTCTCCTTTTGAAATGATACTTTTCAATGAAAAAGACCTAGTTTGCTCTCATTAGTTTATCTTCTCGTATGATCTTATGTGAAACTATGCATTGTGAAAGAAGTGAAAAAGACCCTTTCTATGCAAAGTTGAAGATATTCTCAACCAAATTAAAGAGAAAATGGGCATGGCCATTCGGAGTGAAAGGACTGCGTGACAAAAGAAGCATTGTGATATCAGAGTTGTCATCTGAAGCACAATTGTTCTTTGTTAATGATTAGTTACTGAAGTTGTATCTTGAGCAAGATACTTTCTTGGCCATTGTCGACTCGGTACAGGTGATCTACAATGATGCATCCTCCACAACTACAATAGCATCCAATGATTCAGATAATGCTCCTATAAAACTCTTTCTTTAGTTTTCTTATTTTCTTATTTTCTTTTGTTACTTTCTTATGTTTATTTTCTTTCTTCTCATTCCTCTCAGTCATCACCACTATACATAGGATATGCTTCATCCTAAATATGGGGGGAGGTGGGGATGGGTGAGGTCCCATTGTTCATTCTTTGATCACTCACTTTGTCTCCTCTCTTGTTGATATTCATATATATATATATAGGGATTTTCCCCAAGTATAGGGGAGACATGACAATTCGTTGATCTATTTATTCCCACCCTCAACCCTTCATGCATATAGATACAACCTGTTATACTTAGGATTATTTCATCCCAACTATAGGGGGGACGGTTGACATCTCATTCATTGGTTCTTTATTCTTCAGTCATTGTGGTATAGGCTCTTTTATACTAGGTACGAGTTATGTCTTTTCTTTTCTTTTCGATTTATGAGGACATAGCTCAAGCTAAGTATAGAGGGGTCATATACATTGTTTATACTTTAGACATAACTCGTACTTTCATATTTTCAATAAATATGGCTAAAATACAATTAATTAATTGAAAAGAACATACTTATATAAAATTCATCAAAATATCATTGTATATACTGATTAATAAATCATGTAAAAATGTTTTGCAAAATGTTTGAAAAATAATTGAAAAATCTTTTTGAAAAATGTTTGAAAAATGTTATATAAAATATTTTCAACCTTTGAAAAAATGTTTGTTTGTAAAAACTTCTTTTCTTTGTATGAATAAAATGTTTTGAAAATCTATTTGCAATGGGTTTGAAAAATGATTGCAAAAATACTTTGAAAAGTCTATACATAATGTGATTGTTGGCTACCTGTTTATGATTGATTTTTTCTGCTTCTCAATTATTTTCATCAAAAAATTTTATTCTACATTACTCCACTCACCCCCTCTAGAATATATTATAATTGCAATTTCTATCAACTCTCTCAAATGTTATATTCACATTCAAAATACAAAAATAGGAGTAGGAAAATTATCAAAGGAAAGAAAAGTAAATGATGCATTATTTTCCATTATCATTCTACAAAATGTAGAAGTATGACCATGTCCAAAAGATTTATAGCACCACATGATAACATTCTTGTGTAACAAAGTACATGTATCAGAAGTTGCCTTTTAAAAGTATAACACACAAATAGTTGAGTAGTTGTACATGAATAAGCTACAAAGCACACACTCTATTTGGTGTAGAAACCATAGTAGAACTCGATTTGTACTTAGCTTCTATATTGTTGTGGAAGCTCTTGAACATTTTTTGGACCACATAAAAAGGTACACTATGAGAAATTTCTCAGTATGACTCTATCATTGACCACTAATGTAAAGAAAAGAAACAAGGTGAACATATTCTCTATAGTGTAAGCACACAATCTCGAAAAAGTGACATATATAAGGCAACTCAACTCACTGGGGCACAACTTTGATAGGTGAACTTAATACTTATCTTAAATTTAAGTATATATCTCAACTCACTAAGACTGATTGCAATAGGTGAGGCTAAACAACCAGTCTCGCATATGGATCGCCCAAGTCCACTGCCCATCGACGATGGTCCATTGTGACGTAGGGTATGAGTTGGGGCAAAATATCATACACACTAATTTGATAAATCATTCAATGCCAACTATTTGAAAGAACCTATGATTATTTTGAAGGGAGGGATTAGTGGCTCACACATCACAGAAGCGTGAGAGTTAGATTGTATCTGATAAAAACAAGACATCTCATATATGTCACATCAGCAGCAGAATTTAAAATTTTTTTATGGAACCATATGGCTTATAATTTTTTTCCAATTTATTCCATCAAAATCACATGAGTATAAGGCTTACCTCTTAAAGCGTGATTGCAATCTTCTAGGTTCTAAAAGAAGAGACATTTTGTCTCAAGTCTAATCAGACGGAGACAACACTTACAAGCACGTGGATGAACTGCATGACTTCCATAATCCACTGAGATGATCTGAGTCATAAAGATCCTAATTCCATCATATGAAATCTTTCTCTTTATTCAAGAGCATGAGGCATCCAAGAAGCAAAATCTCCACGTGAAATCATTCGAATCAATCCAGAGGGAAACGATTTCCTTGGAGTACAACTCCCAAGGGTAGGTACATCCACATAGGAAGAGGAGAGAGGGAGATGTGTGGTGTAGAGAAACACGCAGAGAGAATATGTTGTTTCTTGTTGTTGTGTTGTAACTTGAGAGTGCTAGGGTTGCCATCTATTTTATTAAACTTTGGATGTCTAGAATGTACTAATAATAATTAATGGTTAAGGTTACATGTAATCTCTAAAATTACATAATTCTTGTCATAAATAAAGAAAGAAAGCGAGATAAAGCTTACTTCCATTACGGGGTGGACGACCACCATGGCCATCCAGTCCTTATTGGAGTGGATTCTCTCTTTCCATTTATCCTAATTTGATGTACTACCACCAAATTTCTATTCATAGATTTATTTTACAACAAACTATTACATTCAAAATTATTTTGTAACAATTACAAATAGACCAATGATAATTAGGAATTATAATCATCCATCCAAAATTAAATATAAATCATATTTATATTTAATTGCACAATGTGAATCCAATTCACATTAATCTTGATATTGTGAATCTTATTGACAATTTGTATTTCTAAGATAATATGGATCGCATCCACACTATCTAACTATGGATAGCATTATCCACATTAATCATATTCAAGATAATTAAATCTAATTTATTTGTCTTAGACGCCTCTTTACACATGTCTAAATAATGTGAATCATAATCACATTACATATTCTTGAAAACTAAATTATAGATAATTAAATCTAATTTAATTATAATTATTTTTTTTCAATACTCATATATTATCTAGAGGAACTATTCATGAACTCTTTCAAGCAGATTGTATCTTCATCACGGATAGTAAGAGTAAATATAGAGCGACTGTATTTTTTGACAAAAGATCACAATTGCATTCGTAAAAAAGGCAACCAAAATGTTACAAACGACTATCCATCAAAAAGAAAAAATAATAAAAAGATAGGAGGTTAACTTAAGTACAACTAAATTGACAAAACTAACTAGTATGATGTTCGTTTTGATTGAAAGACGGGAAAAATGCAACTGTAGTAGCTTTGGTAGAGGTTGTTGGGCATGCAGAGATTTAAGGAATCACTTCTTAGTTTCTTGCGACTATATAAGCCATGTACAATGACTTCGAATATGAGCTCTAATGTCATCTCCACATACAGAGGATCACTTAGAGATGTTTGATCTTGTCAAACATGATATCCAATCTTTTCATTGCATATGTATCCAATTTAGATGAATGCCCAACATTTGGATAAAGAATCGACATTTTCCCAACAATGAATATTAAGACGGTCATGGTACATAGACCAAATTGTACTAAGGGACCTATTAGTAAGTGCATTCATATATATATATAAACATAATCTCAAAAAGAGTGAAAATCAATAACTTTTATCAATATGTTATTGCAATAAAATTTATTGTGGAAATATTTCGCCTAGGGCTCACACGTCTAACAATCCCCCACTATCCATTAGAATGAATCAAGTATAATCTTTAAACCCATACTCATTACGTGCTAGTCGAAAACAATTTGTGAAAAGGTTTGGTAAGGGAATTGGCAATGTTGTCGGTAGAGGCAACCTTGGTAATTATGATGCCACCCTATTTATATATCTCTTGAATGATGTCATGTTTCCTCTCAATATGATTTCTCTTTTGATGCCATTTGGGTTCCTTTGCATGAACTACAGCTTCTGTCTTATCACATAGCAAAGGAACGTGGGCATTTGAGGAAACTACACCCATCTTTAAGATGAACTTGCGCAGCCACACCACCTCTTTTTCAGCATTTGACGCGGTAATATACGCAACTTCTGTTGTTGAATCAATAGTCGTGTCCAACTTCTTGCTTCTCCATCTCATATTACTACCTTTCAACAGGAATATGAACTTTGAAGTTAACTTCAGTCATCCATGTTATCCTACAAGTCTAAATCAGTGCATCCTAAGACTTGGAGATCACTATCTCCATAGACCAAAATATATCATTTTGGGTCTTTCTTAAATACTTGAAGATGTTCTTCACTGCATTCCAATGTTGTTCTCCATAAAAGGATTAGTAACTCTTACCACTCCTTCTACATAACAGATATCTGGCCCAGTATACGTCATGTCATATATTAAGCTTCCCACAAATGATGTGTAAGACTGTCCAGCCATGGCCTTTTTTTCCTCAACAATTTGAGGAGCCATCCCTTTAGATAGGTGGATACCTTATCTTTAGGGAAGGTAGACTATGCTGGAATTTTTGATATAGATTCTTTCCAAGATCATATTAATGTGTCCATGTTGTGACAATCCCAAAATCCACTTCTCTATGTTTTTAAATAGTTTTAGACCCAAGATGTAAGAACCTTCTCAAAAATCTTTCATCTCAAAGATATGGGACCATCGTACCTCAATACTAGTCATAATTCATGTATCATTCTCGATGATAAGGATGTCATGTACATAAAGCACGATGAACACAACTGCACTCCCCCTAAGCTTCTTATACCCACATGGGTCATCAGTATTCTGAATGAAATTTTAACTCTTTATGCTTTCATCAATGTGATATTCCAGCTACAAGAAGCGTGTTTGAGCCCATAGACTTTTCCATCTTGCGTACTTGGCCTTCCTCAACTGTGAAGCCATGGGGCTTCTCCATACAGATATCCTCTTTAAGATATCCATTGAGGAATGCAGTCATGATGTCCATCTGCTATTTGTCATAATCAAGATGTGCATCTATAGCTATTAGTGCTATGATGGACTTAACCACAACCACAAGAGAGAATATGTCATCATTGTCGATGACTTCTCTCAGTGTGTAGTCAGACTCTTTTGGCACATCCAAACCTTTTAGGTGGTCTAAGCATCCTCTAACTCTTTCAAAGAGGTACATGTGTTTCATCTTCAATTATCTCTTCAGTTTCTAGCTTAGGAATCTCATTATCTTTTGAGGATTGTATGAGTTACTATAATTCATTTTTGTCTTCAATTTTAGGGAAGCCATTCTTCAAGTATTTTACATCCCTAGAGATGAATAATTTTTTATTCTTAGTGTCATAAAGTTGGTATCCAATACCATCCATTACATACCTAATGAAATAGCACTATCTAGTGTAGGTTTCTAGCTTGCGTGGATCCACATTCTTGGTATGGACAAATAACCCAAATCCAGAACTGTCAAACACTAGGCTTGGTTTCAAACCAAAGTTCATGAGGGGTTTTGGGTACTTATTTTGCTGGAATCATTTTAAAGATATACATTGTAGTCTCTACAATATATCCCAGAAACTAATAGGTAATTTCACTTTTCTCATCATTAGTCTTACCATATCCTTTATGGTCATGTTGCGTATTTTAACAACACAATTTTGTTGGGGAATTCCAAGAGGAGTGAGATTGAAAAAAATCCCCTCTCTTTAAGGTATTTCTTAAATTCATCTGACAGGTATTCACCACCTCGGTCAGATGGAATTTGTTTGATCTTACTATCAATTTAATTCTCAAACAAATCCATGAATTCTTTGAACTTTTCAGAGGTTTCAGATTTATGAATTATTAGGAAGACAAACTCATATCACAAATGGTCATCAATAAATGTCATGTAGTATCGATATCCATTTCGAGTCATCGTACTGAAGGGACTATATACATCAATATGTATTAGGTCAAGTATACCCTCACATTGTACATCCTTATTGGGAAGATTTTTCTGGTCATTTTAACATGAATACAATGTTTACACCCTTATTTGGGAATGGTTTTCTAATTAATTTACATCGAATACAATGCTTGCAGGTAAGTAAATTGTGGGCTTTTAGAAAATCCAAGGTTCTATTTTTTTACCAACCTATCCTATCAATATATAAATGATCATGCCTTTGATGCCAGATTACAGTTAAATGGTCTCCATCCTCTCTAGATCTTTTAGGATTTTATTAATGGTTGCAACATTCATGACACATTCATCAATGGACAATTCCTACAGTCCACCTAAGTTTCTCATAGAATAAGAATGAATATCCATTTATAACTAACTTAAATACCAATAATAACCTTCTAACATCCGAAATATAGAGACAATATCTAATTATTAAAACTCTGTAACTAGATAATGATAGTCTACACTTCTCAATGACGACTGCTATAATGGTTGCATCAGATCCCATCTGAATTCCTCTTTCCCATTCATCAAATTTTCTAGTTTCTTGAAATAGATGCAACAAACACCATCCATTAACATAAACATCAGAATCAATGACCAAACTATCTTCTCTTCCTACGAGAAAATTAATTTCAAGGATGAAACTATATTTCATGCCTGTTAGAGCATTACCTTTACCATTCTCTAAGGTTTTCATGTATTCTAGGAAGTTACGCTTCTCGTGCCACAACTTCTTGTAGTGATGGATGAAGCGTGAGATTATAAGACAACATTTTGACTCTTGTTCTTCTTCTTGTGGGTCGGACCATTCCAGGATCCATTATTTCGATCACACTTCCGTTTGACCTATGCAACCATTGCACTGGTAGCATGATTCTCATTCTTCCTGATCCTCTGTAGACTTCAGTGAAAACATCGTTCATTATTTGTCAATATCAGCCTGTTCATCTTGTGTCATACCTCAAAATTGTTGAAAGACTTGGACAAAGATAGTAAAATGAAGTCATACTGCATATCAACATCCATATATGTCTCAAGAGCTCATCTCAAATAGGTAACCAAACAATTTGATTACAAAATCTATATTTGAGGCTCCTTTCTACATATTGTAGTGGATTGGTTCTTTCAGGAGGTTGTAGTACTGCATGTAGTTCACATCTACGGACATCTATTAAGATTCAACATTATGTCTTGAGCATTCTCCTTGTCCACATGTTGCTTTTGAAGCACATTGTACATAGACTGTAGAATATAACAACGAGCCAACGAGTGGTCAATATCATATTTTTCATTATATTGTTGTTCTTCCAATAACTTAGGGTTCTCATGTTTTTTCTTGGTCATCACATATCCTGTGTGCACCATAGAGAGAATGAGCTCCAAATTCCGAAGCCAGTTTGAGTAATTTGATCTAGTCAACTGGTTGGCTTCTATAAGCTTGCTGAGTGGATTCATGGATTTCATCTGAGATTAAAAATGCACTTATAAGTGAATATAGAAAAAATATATTTATATACAATTTTATTGATTAAGAGGATTTTCAAATCAAAGTGTCTTTCATTTTGATACTTTAAAAGTCCATCCCCTTATTTAACTTTAATTCAAGAGATATACTTACTGTTATATTTCTAGCAAGATTTGGGATCTCTCTTCCACCATTATCATATCCAATTATATGAGAACATGCAACTCCGATGAAGGAAGCAAGAACTCTTTCCGCTTTACAAGTCAGCCTTGCTTTCCCAATTTAGTCTTTGATAATCAAGACCACCACCTCTAAGGTGATGTTGACTTATTTTAAGTTGAAACAACCACCAATAGGAATAGTGCATGCTATGCATAATCCAACATCATCACAATTATATGAGGAACAATATTGGCGTTTCTACGCATACAGCATGTCTCTTTCTAGAATCAAAGAGTCTTATCCATGTGTGCTTGTACATTGAAGCTATGACTTCACATAGGCATCTTCGTCGTATAATCCATCGTGATGGTACCCTTTGCCTTAACAAGAGGCTATTGAAGTCATCATATGATCTTCCATATCCCATTCAAATTATTTATTAATCATTTTGAATCATATTCTCATGATCAATCCTTGTAAAAAAATCAAGTCACTAATAATTATGGATAGTGATTAATAAGATCATATTAATTTAATCACATTAAATTAATGTCAATCTAATTCAACCAATAAATAATTATTTCTTGATATAATTTATCCTATAGTTCCCACCCTCACAAGTACGTCTTTTTGTATCTTTAGTTTTTAAAGTATGCAATTATTTCATTATGATGCCCATCTTTGAAATTGATCTGGCTAGGTCGTTCAGATACACTAAGATGGAGCATTTCCATGCATGCAAGGTGCTAATTACTCAACCAAGTTAGCATATCCACACTTGGACACCTTCGTCATTCCAATTGAGGATAACACAATTGGTTCAAATTGTATTAGTAATTTTATCGATCATTCGATCATGCATTATACTATCTAAGATAATCACTCAAAAATTTCGAATTAAAACTATTTTATTTTCCTCAAATTTCTAGTTTATAAAAAGTAGCTTGTTTTTTGATCCAAATCATGCAGCTACAACTATTGTAATTTTAGTTTAGTTTGTCATGAAGCAATCAATCAATTTGGGTTGTTGCCAATAACATTATCACTTAAATATCTAATTCAACATTTAATCAGGTGATGAATAGCCATTCATCTACTTTATTCTTTCAATTTGTATTTAAATCCTTATTAAAACACATATAAATATAGCTAACTTGTACAAATTAATCGTCTTTATTCATCTAAAAATACCATATAAATACATGTAGTTAAATCCAAAATGAAATATAAAAGAATAGAAAAGGAAAATAAATGAAGTATAAAAGATATTGAATTCCCCTAAACCTCGAGACCAAGCCAATATTGACTTTGTCGACAAGGAATAACGTAGGGGGAGATATGGGTCTACACTGTATATAGGAAACCCTAATTTTTATTCTTCAAAATGCCCATTTTACTTGAGTTTATTCTTCATTCTATACACATCAAATAGTAAAATGATCTACTTGAAACTTATATATAAAAATACATGAAAAATTACAAAATTAAGTTCACATAAAAATAATGCAACGTGCAACTGGGACACTGATAAAAAACCACAAATTGAACTTCACAGTACAATATCTCCTCCATATAAACTCTAAATTCACCAAACTCACCTCCATTGTATTTAAAACTAAATTATCTATCTAATGAAGGTAGTTTCGTTAAAAGAGGTTAGAGTTTAGAGGCAAAGCTGACTTTTTGGGGTCCCGTTGTATTATATACCAGTCTATTTTATTCATACATTTAATTCTTTATATTTGTACTCTTCTTATATTTTTAAATAATTGTAAATATTATTTGAAATACATTAAAAATATAAAATAAAACCATTAAAAATACAATAAAATAAATCATGTAAAAATTTATAGGTATACTTAGTATGTATTTACATGTATTTATTTATGTATGTAAATAAAAATTTATAAATATGTATTTAAATATAATATAAATATATAAAATATGTACATAATATAATAAAATTCAAATTACAAAATAAAAAATAGAATATTTAAAATATAGGTAAATATGCGTATGCATATACTTGTAAACATTAACACCTAATAAATAATGTTGTAAAGTAAATAAAAATACCAATAAAATGGTACATAAAATAATGAACATTTTTCATATTTTGAGTTTTAATTAATAAAATCATTTATTATTTATTGAATTAACATACCTTTTATTTTATGTTTTGTCCTAGTAGGTCCAACATGGACCAATAGAAGGCTGACTTTCGTTGACTCTAGGTCAATTGTTGAGCCTAGCATCTGACTCCTGTTAGAAGCACCAACCCACTTACCTTCTCCATCTCCCTCTCCTTATCAACTCCATATCTCTCGAGCTCTCCACCCTTCTATAGATCCGTCAATCTTTTTGCACGCCTACCACCTATCTTCCACCAGCCCACCTTCGCCTTCACGCTACTTTCTTCATGAGATGGACACTCACCATGTTTATAAATAAGGATCACCCATCTTATTTTTGAAGTTTGATCCAAATTACCCCTTCGTAACCCCAAACCTTTTGTTGCTTGAGCATCTTGGAGACATCAAGAAGCTCATAGATGTGCCGGCGAGGAGAAGAAGTGGCTTGAGAAGGTCCATCGTTGCTTGGAGCTTAACTTCGGCGAGATCCTCTTCTCCCTTGTCCCCGATCGGATCCGAGTTGTTTAGATTTAGGTTTATATGTTTTCATTTTAATTCTTCATTTAATCATGCTTTTATTTTCCGTTGATTTAGTGTAGTTTTTGCTTAAAATACAATTTCGTAGTTTACCGGAGCTAGTGCTCTTGCCACTTAATCACTGTACTCTGACTTGTTCCAAATCACATAAACATCTCCACACATTCCCCCTTCACTTATCCATCTCCTTGACCGTCCAGATCAACTGATCTCATTCGGATCAACGAATCGCAACTCCCTCCTCCACCATTCATTAGAGCTAATTTCCCACCTCCATCCCTTGTTATAAGCTTCAAATTTTTTGGGTCAAGGTTGTTTTCCTTGAGCCCCTTAACCAATTTGTGTAGGTTAGAGGCTTCAAATGAACACCTAGATCTATGAATCAAGGAAGAACATGATCTCCAGGTCCTTAGGAAGGCAAAGACCTCCATGACTCCTTCGACAAGGCCCAGAGCTTGCAGAGTAAACCTGTAGGTGATGAAAGTTCCCAAGTGGGTAATGAACCAATCATTAAGGCTGGAGACCGATGGAGTCAAGAGAAATCAAGAAGGAAGGAGGATTTGTTCTTCCTTGTTCTTTCTCCCCCTTGAAAGCCGTCAGATCGGAGATTCAGACTAGATCTAATCTGAGCCGTTTAAATCCAGCAAAGCGGTGCCCACCTCTCAACCGTTGATGTACGTAAGTGGATCCACCTAGACCATTGGATAGCGTGCCTCCTGATAACTTGCGTGAAGCTGCTCCTGCCTTTTGTATTGTAAAATAGTCTCGTAAAATAAGTTGTAGTTTAAAATAAATAGGAAAATGCTAAGTGTACCGTAAACTTTCTAATATTTAAAACATTCCTTCAGCCTCAAGTGTAGGGGCATGAGAAGCCCTATAAATTTTCACTTATACCTTTTAATTAATAAGGCATATTATTAAATGGAAGTAATGTTTTTATAAATTGCATTGACATCCTTAAAAATTGTGGCATTTTATCTTGTGAATATTAGTCTTTATAATTATTTTATTGCTTTAAAAAGTATAGGAAAATTATGTTAAATGTCTGACATGAAGTTTGTTTATGGCTTATTTTACTGTGTCATTTTAATATAGTCTCCTATTTTCTGAAAAACTAAAGACACGTATTTTTGTCTTGTTCGAATACTAAAACCCATAAAAATTAGAAAACACCTTTAGAAATTCTAAAAAATGTTGTCTATATTTCTATATTATCGACCACATATTCACAAATCACTAAAATTACAAAATATAAAGCCTAAAAATCATAAAAACCTATAAATATCATAAAAAAATAAAAATTGAAGAAAAACCCGAAATATATCTTTTTGTTTATAAATTTTCTATATAATATATAATATATATTAAAAATCATTTTAGGTTACTTTTGGACTTATTTATAATGACTAGACCTAACTATCTTGAATAATTAATATGTACAATATTTTAATATATTTAATACTTTAAAATTACATACAAATTCACAAAAAATTCTATAAAATTTCTAAAAATAGAGAAAATATAAAAAACACAAAAATATCTTATTTCTTGCATTTTGACTATATTTATGTACATTTTGAAAATAAAACCCTATATATACTATATGTCTTATATATTACTTATAATACCTATATAATATAATTATTATATGGGAATTGGGAGCCTACATCTGGGGGTGTAAGCAACTACCTACACTTGACCATTTTTTAGTTAATTTTTGCTTTTTTTAAGAAAACTTTATGGGAGTTTACTTAATATATTTAGGGGAATATGTGTTGCATGTTTCTTGGAAAAAGAAACATTCCTAACATGTTCATCTAAAAGGGCTCAATTTCAGCAATTATAAGATTGTTAAAATTTGATAGTCTTCATGGAGATGCTAGAAGTTCCGAATTAAGTTGAATTTGGAATGACACCACAGTGATATATGGTGATCTAATTTCCCCAAAGTTTCATTTTTAAAAATTAAAAAATAATGAAAAAAAGAGACAAGTGTAGGTAGTTACCTACACCCTGAATGTAGGATTCCTTTTTCCTTATTATATATAAATAAATGTTTTATTTTAAAAAAATGAATTTAAAATTTGCAAATTTAGAAAATAAAATACACATTTAAATTATAAAAATATAAAATAATAAAAAACCATGAAATTAAATATAGTAAAAAACACACATAAATATAAAATGGTTAAAAAATAAGAAATGGTTATTATTATTTAACAATATTTTTTTAATAATTAAGCTATCCACTATTTGCTCAAATGTGGCTCGACCTCTACATACTTGTCCTATACACATATTTTGTAGAGTTAAATAAAATAAAATTTGACTCATATTTTTCTTTGATTTCATATATATATATATGGGTTAATTGTTGATTGATCAATTGGATCGAGTACCGCACACCGTGAGAGAGGCTGATATAGTAATTGCCGGGTTCAACTTATTAGACACCGCATGCCCTCCAAGACCAGACCATGGTACCATAGTCCATCAATCACATCAAATGGAAACATCACCGGAGAGCAATGCGTAAGATAATATGCATATAACTGTATCTTTTATTTCTCATTTTTCTGTATTTAAAGATAATTGTTTGTATGTTCTAATCCATCTCTTGTTTGACTTCTCTGCGAGGGTTCACCAACTAAGGAGGAATACTTAGGAAGACTTATATAGCCTCACGAAGCGGACATCGACTTTTTTGACCAAGTTGATTGGATAGAGCATGAAGAAGACGGAGAGAGAGAGGATCATATTAACATTAGCGTAGATTGTGTGTGTGTGAGAGAGAGACATATTATTTTTGTAATAATACAACGACAGACTCTTGGACACTTAGGCTCTATAGGTCTATTTTACTAAGTGATTGTTCACTTGGGGACCTGTCAGTTTTTCTCATATTTTATTCACCTTCTACATTTTATTTCTCCCTAATTTTCTCTTTTTTTTATTTTTTATCAAAATTTGTGCTTTCCACCTTTTTTTCTATTTTATGTCTTGTGTGAATGATCCCTTAGACAATAGGAGTTACTTGACAATAATGTAGGTCCAAAGCCCTAATATCTTCATGTTCTTATAGCTTTTGCTCTTGGACTTAGTCAAATCAAATTGGTTCTTCACAATGGTAGCAATTTATATCTTAGGGCGATTTCATCGTGCATTCATATAGTTTAGATTTTCAACTACTATCTAGCATCTGCATGGAGAGAGTTGGGAAGAAAGGTAAGCATTTCTGACTTAGCATACATCAACATTTTTTCCTTGCATTGCTTTCCTGACATCTCCCTCTGATTTTGAGCACCTAGGATAATCAAGAAGTTAAAAATATTGTTAGGCGTTATTATTGAAAAATATTCAAAAAAAGTGAAAACCCAAAAATTAAAACAAGGGGACTACTACCTAAACTTTGACCCTAATTGAAATACATATTGGACTTCATTGTATTGGGTTCATAAAGCCCACATTGTTTTCAAATACATTCCAAACAAAGTGAGGCAACCCTAGGAAATAGAGCCTAAATCCTAGCCTAGATATTGTCTTGTTTATTGACCAGATTCACGAAGTATTGGCGCTTTTATAGGTGCATGGGAGAGTAGGGCTGAGTCTGCTTGTTGACTTAGTCTGAGGTACTGAGCATAGGGGAACTACGATGAAAGGTCCCTGTCTCATCGTACCACGACATATTACCTTGTAAGGGGGAAGTATCAGTTTCACCTATCGACTTTCTCCTCTATTATTTGACTGAGTAGTGGATCCCGACCCAATCACAAGGATTCTTAAAAAAGTACAAGCTATAAGTTACAAATGAAGTAGGAAGTATATGACACTTGTCTGGTAGTACTCACTTTCCTATAGGGTTGGCTGATAAGGACTTGTGACAAGATTGCCTAAAAAACAATAAAAACTACAAAGATAAAAGATGAACTCTGATGGCTTCATTTGTGTTTTGTTGGTGAATCCATTGTTTTGGTGTTTATTTGGATCTAGATTAAGGTCAAAGATCATAGTCTCGTGTACTTGTGCCTTTTATGTTTTACTTCTTATATCATTCCTTTTCAATTATGCTCATTTGAGCCCTTTTCTCATTTCCTCCATTTTATTTCTTGTATATCTTCGTGCTCATTGTTCTTCTTCTCATTTCCTCCTGTCTCCAAGATGTCAGGTCTTAGATGGCATACTACATGATGAATCTCCATTTAATCACATTTATTCTTTTATTTTGACATTTAAATCCTAAATAAATGCATGTATGTATCATTATTTTGCATAAAAACATCAATTATTTACAATGTAAATATTGTATAAAATAATGTATTTAAAGTCAAAAAAGGATAAAGAAGATAAAAGAAAAAGAAATGAAATATCATAGATATTGAATAATCCTAAACCCTGAGACTTAGGAATCATGATGACTGGGCCGACGAGGAATAAAGTAGGGAGAGATAAGGGTCAAAAATATAACAAAAACCCTATGGTTCAATTCATCAATAAGTCCATTTTGGGACCTATTTTATTCTTTATTATACCTCAAATAAATAAACTTTATACATGAAAGTTGTAGATAAAATTAAAATTAAAAAAATAAAAAATTGATTTCAAGTAAAAATAATGCTCAGTGTGCCTTCTACACTCATAATAAAAACCTAAATCCAAACTTCACAAACTTATATCCTCTTCATAAGAACTCAAATTCATTAAAATCACTTTAATTATATATAAATTTTAATAAGCTCTTTAATGAAGGTGGTTTCATTCAATTTAGAGTTAAGATGCAGAAGTTAGGTTTTGGAACCCAATTGTACATTATACTAAAATAAAATAATCATTTTATATATTCTTTGTAGTTTTCGTGTTTTCATATTTTTATAATTTTGTAAATAATATAAAAAATCATATAAATAATTAAAATAAAAAAAATAATTTAAAATACAATAGCAAAATTGAATTCACACATATAGACGAATTATATATACATATACTTATTTAATAAATATATCTATTTATTTAAGTGTACATATAACTTTAGAAAAATACAATAAAAATATATTTATATGTTTTTAAATAAGTTTTAAATACATAAATTATGTATCTAAAATAATAAAATTTAAAATACAAAATAAAAATAAAATACAATGTACATAGGTAAAAATACATATAAATTTACATATAAAAGTAGCATATGGGAAATAAACTTGTAAAAATAAAAAAAATAAGATTAAAACACTACATAAAATAACAAATTTTTCATATTTTAATAAAAAATTAAATAAATCATTTAGTAATTTATTTTGATTTCTTTTTGAATTTATTCTCTTGTTTGTCCTTTTGCGGCCATGTGGTCCAACGGGAGCGGATCCTCGGTTGACACGCCAGCCAACTGAGCCCCCTATATTCCTAGGCCCGCTAGCCTAACTGACTGCCCATTTTCCTTAAATTTTCCCCACTTCTCCTTGCATTATCTCGGTTTGATTCCTTATGTGATTTTGTTCCTCGATCCATGCCCTTTCACGCAGCATCGACACCTCGTTCGATGGATTAAAGATCTCCATGTATAAAAATAGGTCTCCAGTCACCATTTGGAGTTGAACCTTGTCTACACTTGAAATCATCGATTATTTGAGTGCCTTGGCTTCCTGGTGACATCAGGTAGTTCGATGGTCCGATTGGTGAGGAGGAAGAGGCGCAAATGAAGAGATCCGGGCATCTTCGATTAACAACGATGGAGCTCCTCTAGCTCCTTCATTGCAATGCGTTAGAGGCATAGTTTTAGCTCTATTTTTATTCCTAGTAACTAGATTAGCTTTGTTTAACCTTTCTTTTTCATTATGGTTGCTTTATTTTTTGTTAAATCGACCTTTTGTAGTTTGTTGGAGTTGAGATCCAGTAATTGTTCCCACCATTTTTCATTGTTCTCCGATACATCTTTCACCTCCCTTTCAATTCCTTATGCTTCTACTATGCCTCAGAGCAACTCATTCACATAAACTCCCTCTGGATCGAGAGTATCTCCCTCCGTCGTCCTTCACCGAATATCCAAGCCTGAGCCATTCCACCTCATTCACCCATAGAGAAGACCTTCAGGAGCCTCCATTTCGTGTATTTGAGCTTTGCAGGTTCTGCCGATCAGGGCCTCTGGGGAGGTGATTTTGGTCAATAGGAAGGACAACTGGAGCTATGACCTTCATCGAGCAACCAGGACCCCATCGCTAGTTCCCAGCCATTTCTGACGCTTCCAGCCACTATGGAGCGACTTCATGTACCTTTTGCACTTCTTGGCAATTGCAAAGCCACCAGAGGAGGAAGTGGTTGAGGATCAAAACTCACTAGTGTTGTTGTTCTTCCCTGTTCTTTGGGAAGAGTAGCATTCGTCTGATCAGCTCTTCACTCCAGATCAAAAGGGGACTGTTAGATTATAGTACATTTTGACCATCAGATCTTCCCCGAGATCTAATCCTAGTCATGGATCCATGAATCACTATCGTAGCATCAAGGCAGTCCACATGTAAAGTGAGGAGCTACCCGCCAACTAATCATGCCTTAGGGGGTAATTTTTCCCGATACACCTACTTATTTTGTATTTTCATTTCAATATACAAACTTTCCTCTGCAGTTATAAATATTTTGTAAAATTTGTAAGGGGAGCCTCAAGCTTTCTATATTTTCACTTAGGTCCCTCACCACGTACCTCACATGCTTGCATGCATGAGGTAGTTGGGGTTTGTAGAGGGGCCCTCTAGTTTGTTGATTTCTTTTTAGTCACTTAATTTCCAACTCCATTGTAAAAGCTATTAGATAAACTACATTCTGAGCCTTAGTGCTTTTTATTAATAGCAATTATACCCCTACCAACATTTTTAATGAAATATATTCTGAGCATTTTGCGTGATTTACCTTAGGTTCCTTTAAGGGATTCTAAAAACAAAGAATACTTATTAGAAATTACGTTTAGGTCCGTACTAGTATACATATTTTTGTTCCCTTTCTTTTTATTATTAAAATTATAATTTTGCATTGAAAATGTATAGGAAAATTATTTTAAATGTCTGGGAATATTTCACATCGCATACATTTTCCTTGGACAATTCAAAATTAATTTCCCATTATAAAAAATTATAAAAATACTACCTTTTTCAAATAAAAAATACATAAATTATAATATCATTTTGAAAAATCCCAAAAAATGAATATTGTTTATTAATGTATTTCAAAACCATATACCAAAAATCCTTAAAAATAACAAAATAAAAATACCAAAAATTAGACAGCTCTCATATCCTTATAAAAATCTATAAGAATCCAAAAAAAATTGTTTTATCTCTAAATTTTCTTATTATATAAATATATATTAAAAAATGGTTTTGGATGGGACTTTTATCTATTTTTATATTCCAAAATAATTCAGCGTAATAATATAAGTCACTATTTTGACATTTTTGTTCATCTAAAAATATAAAAAAATAGCAAAAATTAAAAGAAAAAACATAAAAACAAAACCAAATATAAAAGGCACAAAAAGAATTTATTTCACTAATTTTGAATATTTATATCTATATCTAAATATAAAAGTCCAATTGTATATATATATATATACCTTTTTTATTATTAAAAAGACCATAGATATATTTTGAAACCTTAGAAAAATAAAAGGACTGTACCTTAGGGTATTTTCCAGATATCATCTTTATTTTTTATATTTATTATCTATAGTATCTATATTATATACATATATTATATATACTTGTATTATAACTAATTAAAAAAAGAAAATAAAAAATTAGAAACTATAAAAAATCAAAAATTATAAAATAAAAAACAAAAAAATTAAAAATTCCATAAAATTTAAATATTAAAAACCCATTGAAAATATTTCTAAAAACATAAAAAAATCATTGTCTTTTTTGCCAATTTTTGTTGTCTATTCCCTTTTCTCCCTGTGTTCGACCTCTATATACTTGCACTATATACACATTTTATAGAGTTATAATAAATTTTAACTCTGCATTTTTACTTTACATTGCTTCATCTTTTGTGGGTTATTTGTTGCGTGAATCACCTTTAGTGAGCGATCATGTCAGCGACATTGTTTCCACCTTGTTTGGAACATTAGACCCTCACCAAAAGTGTTTCAATAGTATGGAATCCGCAAATGAACACATCAAATCGTTGACCCCGTCATCTCTAATAATTTAGGGCGATTCCAGAGAGACTGGTTTAGATTTTGCGAGCCACTCTCAAGACTCCATGTCTTCTTTATCTCCAATAAACTGGGATCTCTCTTGTCCCAACATTCCTCCACGTGGATGGAGATTGGCATGTATCCATACACATTGCCAAGTTCAATAATGTTCGGAATTGACCCTAATTTTGAACACATCTCTGCATTTGGTGCACCATGCAAGATTGATCAGAATTCCTTTTGTCATGTAGATACGCAACCCGATCAGGATCTCAGTGACTCTAAGTTTAATTCAGAGATGGCTCCCCAGAGGGATAAGGCACGTCAGGTTGAGTATAATGAAGTCAATGTTCATGTGCTCGCCTCGATACAGGTGATTCAAACACAACTGACTGCATAGGATGAAGCTCAAGCTGCCTTCTAGGAAATGTTGTTAAAACTGACGAGAGATATAGAGAATGGAGGAGGAGGAGAATGAAGCACATGTAGATGGACCCCGTGGAGGGAATATGAGGAAAGAAGGGAGGCTCCCAATCCTAAGTTGTTCTCCCATGCTGACTGTTGAAAATTTGATCTCCAGTTGCTAGCATTCTGTGGAGGTCGGTGATGCAAGGGTTGGTGCCGACAAAGTCTTCCACCTTGTTGCTGATGGAATGAGCGTACAACTGATAATTGACCCTTTAGTTGTCTGTTAGGGCAGGTCAATTGTCGATCATTGATCTAGATGCCATTCACCTCTTGGATCTGTGGTGGGGGTGGAAAGAACAGCTTGACAAATGATTGTGACTCAAGATGGTACACTACCATCTATGTCTATTGCTGTTGCGGCGGTACTTGGTCGGGTGCATGCACGTAATATACATGCTACATTGACTGAGGTTTCCCTAGAACTCTACAGCAGATGGGCTTCCTTGGGCTCGGCATTTGTCTTGATAGATGAACTCACAAACTGACACGAGTTAATACTGCTGATAAAGAGCTCCAACTTCTTGCTGCTTTGGTCAAGCTCTTCCATATTCTTGGTCCTCTCTTCAATAACATTTAATTTTTCAAGGTCATATAATCGCTTCTTGATAAAGATCTTGATTTAATTTCGATAACCCAAAGGATAGTATTTGTGTTGGACTTGCCTCCCAGATCATCACAACTTTCCCCAGATGGTTTATCCAATAAAGTGCATGGTTATGCTTCTACAGTTGAATTGCTGAAGGTGGGTATAGGGTTCCTCATTTGTGTTTCCATGGAATGTGAGAAGAAGTGAGAGCAGCTGCGGGAATAGTTCAAAATGCATGTGGATCTGAGGAATTTGGATCCACTTGGTTATCTACCCATCTCTAGGGTTGTAGGTCTCTTTGAGAGAGTTGGCTTTGTTGCTCTCTCACATCCTCATCACCTCCAGGATGTTCACCTTCTTAGTAGTCTTCTCCTCCATGATGTGCTTCTCCTCCTCCACAGTTCCCTCTGTCCCTCCTCATATTAACCAACATATCATAAAATGTCATTTGGGCAAGAACGTACTCAATAAGATGCTGTTGGATTGCCTATAACTAGGCAAGCATCTGTGCATTAACTTCATTTCGATCTACTTGTTGTCCCTTTCCTTTTGGTGTCATCTCAGGTTCATAGTTGGATGAATTGATCTCCAGATCAGGGTCTATATTTGCAATTGGAAAATCACCTCAATCATTCTTGAAATAGATTCCAGATGATTTAAAGTGTTCTAGATTAGGGTCAATCATGAACTTTATTAGAGTAGGGGAAGAGAATGGATTTATCGGTCTCCATCCAGAAGGTAGAGAATTCAAGACAAGAGTAGTCATGAGATCTCGGTGAATCAAAAAGCGAGGAATCTTGGGAATGATTCCCAAAGTTTGAATCGGGTTCCCTAAAATCGCCTCGAATTATTGGAGTTGTCGGTATTGGGGACCCGATGTGGGAGTTCATGAGGTCTGTACAAAACCATTCTGAATGCAAAATCTTAGATGTAAAAAGGATTAAAATGATGTGTAATTAGAGCACAAACGGAAGAAGATGTGAAATAGAAAATAAAAGAAAGTCTTGAACAGAGCAAAAGAAAAAGAAATGTTAAAAGAAGTGTGAATGAAAGGTGCAAGTGCACGATGTTTTTGATCTTGACCAAAATAGAACTAATTAATTAAACCTCAAGCCAAGGTTGAATTCACCTACTCAACACATGAGACATGAAGGTTTGGTAATTATTTCATCAATTTTGTTAGTTCTCAAGCAATCTTATCAAAATTTCTCAAGCAGTCTTATCAAAATTAGTCCTTAGTGGCTTTCCCTATAGGTGAGTGAGTACTACAAGATAATTGTAAAGTACTTTCCGCTTCCTTTATAATTTGTAGACTATAGTTTTTTTATGTCCTTATTATTTGCTCTGGATCCACTACTCAGCTAAAGAATATAGGAGGATGCTGATAGGCAAAACCAATATTTCCCCCTTGTGTTGTACTCAGATGTGGTACGATGACATAGGGACGCGTAGTTGTAGTTTCCCTATGCTTAATACTTCACACCAAGTATGCAAACAGACTCATCCCTACTCATCCACGAACTGATAGAAGCACCAATACTTCCTGAATCTAGTCAATAAACAAGGCATTACCCAGGCTGGGATTTGGGCTCGATTCCTTAGCGGATGTGCCTCACTCAGTCTGGAAGGTACCCGAGAGAAATAAGGGTATTGCTCACCCAATACAATGATTGTCTAATTAATCAAATTTTATTTTGATCAAATTTTCTTAACAGTCCCTTTCCAAATTTTTTTGGTTGTCACCTTTTTTGAATATTTTTATACAAAGGCCTATCGATTTTGGCAATTCTTTGCTTGACCTATGAGATCAAAATTAGAGGGAGAGGATGGAAAAGCAATGCAAGTAGAAAAAAATGATGTGATGCTCAGTTAGAATGCTCACCTTGATTCCCAGCTCTCTCCATACAGGATGATATACAGAATTGAAAAGCTACACTATATGAATGCAACGATGAAATCACCATAAGATATGAGCTTCTATTATCGTGAAGAACTTGTTCGATTTGACTAAGTCCAAATGTGAGACTATAAGCACATGAATGATATTATGGCTCTGGACCTAACTAATTGAACATACACTCCTAGAATCTATGGGCTCAATCAATGAAAACATAAAATAAATAAAAAAAACAAGAGGAAAATAGGTAGGAATAAAGGTAGAAAGAAACAAAAATCGATAAAAAAAGATTCGAGTCCCCCAAGGGGACAATCACCTAATGAAATGGACCCAAATAGAGTAAATTGTCCAAGAGTCTAAATGTCTAATATTATTACAATTAAAAAAATAAATCACTCTCTCATAAAATTTTAAACTCCTTATATGCTAATCTACTCTAATCACTCCTTGTCTTCCCCTACTGCTCTCTCCAGTTGGTGGGTGCAGAACCACCAACCTTCACATCTCTCAGGTGTCGTAAGCCTTCAAGAAACTCCTCCTCAATAAGCATGCCCTATTAACAAATTCAAAGAATAAATTTGGATAGAACATATTACATATAGAATATAAAAATAGAGAAAGCTAACAATATAACTAGATAATGGAAGTAGAAACTAAGTAGATTACACTACTCTACTCAACCATTGCTCCCTAGCAATGGCACCATTTGTTGAATGAGCTGAGATCGGGGCACCAAGGGTCCGATCTTGGAGGGCTTGTAGTGTTTGACAAATCAGATCTGGTAATCGCTGTATCAATTGCTCTCACGATGCACAGTACACAATCCCAACAGATCAACAACAATTAACCCACAAAGATAAAAAAGAAAAGTATATGTATGCAATGAAATTTATTATAACTCTACCAAAATGTGTATATATGGCAAGTATGTAGAGTGTCGAACCACTGGGAGTAGAGGAGATTAGAGATAAAATGAATAATCTACTTAGGTGCTCTTTTTTATCATTTTGTTTTTCAAATGTTTTTATGGGTTTTAATTTGTTTCCTTTTTGGGGAATTTTTACTTTTGCAAATGTTTTTGATTGATTTTGAATTCAATATAGATATAACAATATATAGATAATGAATATATATTTATATATATTATAGATATTTATAGATATATATATATAATAAAAGAAACTTGACTTTTTAAAAAGTTTAAAATATCAACTAAAGTCAAAATGTTCAAAATAAAATATTTTTAGGATTTTTAGATTTTTTGTTTTTGGTGTTTTTTGAGGTGTTTTGAGAATTTTTATGGATTTTTCAAATTAGGAAAACAAAAAATAGTACAAAATAGAAAATCAGAGATTGAAATGGGCCTAATAAATATCTAACATATTAGATTAGGCCCAACTTCAGTTTTCCTATAAGCTAAATATAATAAAGAAAATTCAGAAACATAAAAAATGTTTTTTTTTGAAATTTTTGTGGATTTTTTTATTTTTTTAATATTTTCAGTGTTTTGCAATTTCTAAGGTTTTTATTTATATTTTTAGTGATATTTGGATATGTGCTAGAATACACTAAAATACAGATAATACATTCTTATGAATTTTTTAGGGTGTTTTGAAAAATTTGTGATTCTTCTAAGTTAAAATAAGAAAAATAGTATTTTTATATTTTTAAAAATAGGAAAATATATTTAATTACCATGCAAAAAATATATGTGATGAAATAAGGGTTCTGGGCACTTAATAGAATTTTCCCATAATTTTTAAATGCAAAATGGTAGTTATAAAAATTAAAAGGCAAATACAAAATTAAATAAAGGGATCATTTATAATTCATAAGAAGTTACATAGCATTTAATAACATATTCATAAAGTCCAAGGGTATACACATTCATAAAGTTCATAGGCATACATGCAATATCCGCAAATTAAAATGCAATATCCACTTGGCATGGGTATAAATGAAAATAAATAAAACCATCAAAGATTTTTAAGTCCAATGAGGTGATTACTCACCCAATACAAGATTTTTTTGTGAGGTGATTTTTAAGTCCAGTTTGCTTTAGCAGTCTCAATTTTATGGTTTCTCTTTTTGGGTATTTTTCAAATAAAAACAATCGCCTAACGAGTTTTTCGGATCTCCTGATTTTATTAAGTCCAGAAATCGGGGGGGGAGAAGATGAAAAAGCCGACGCGCGATGAAATCAATGATGCATGCTGAGTAAGAATGCCTACCTTTCCTCCAGCTCTCTACATGCAATATGATCCGCGCATAATTGAAAGACATGAATAAAATCTAACCTAAATGATGCTGCAAAGAAAACGGCCTTAACATGAATTTCTATACGAAAAGAAATGGAGCTAACGAGTCAACGGGATGGGCCAGAGTCCGGTCTCTGATGCCGATCGGTGTCCGCCACAACGGATCCTGCCAACGACACGTGACCCCTCAAGTGACCAGGTTAGCTTTTTCTTATTAATTAATTAATTAGGTCCAATTAAACGGTCTATAGGAACATGCACTCTAATTAGGCTGGGGTCCTAATCAATTACGTCACAGATCAATAAAAATTCCTAAGCTAAGGCCAAATCCTCGAGAAATAAAATAAAATAAAAAGACGTAAAAATCAAAACCGGTGAAAAACTCGGTGGGGTCCCTCGAGTACTGGTGCTCGGTGAAACAGACCCCGGCAATCCACAAGTCTGAATGTCCTGGTCCCTGTATTATTACAATAACAATAATATGACGGAAAATAAACTAAGTGTTCTACTCTATGTCTACAGCTAAACTCCTAGCACTTCTGCTCGACTCCTCGCGCTCTCCTGTGGATCCGTAAAGAAGAGAACTGCCTCCGATCCCCGCGGTTGCGTCGGCTTCCCGAAGAAAGCCCTCTCGGTCGTCGGGCCCTCGTAAGAAAGGAAATAGAAATGCGGCAGACCACAGTTATTATAAAAAAAGAAAATAAGAGAAAATATATGCAAAAATAAAAACAAATAAAATAAAAAACAAATAAAAACAAAATAAAAGAAAACAAAATAAAATAAAATAAAAGAAGATGAAAAAGCCATGAAAGAAACAAAAAGCCGTGGAAAAAGCCGTGAAGGAAAACCGAAAACAAAAAACAAGTACTAAGCCGTGCTCCCCGACAACGGTACCATTCTGTTGACCGTAAGAATCCCTTACGATCCAAGTGAAATTAAAAATCAAGGTCGTTGCGACCCGAATCACAAATCTAGGTCAATCAATAAAAGAAGACTACCAAATATAAAAAATCAAACACAAAGCTCAAATAGCGGTCTTGCTATTTTATTTAACCTGGTATAGCGACCATGGTCGAACTTAAGGAGCACGGATTGGCTAAAAAGCCTACAAAGTAGTCTAAAATCAAAAAATAAAATAAAACAAGTATTTTTGGTGGATTTTGGGTTTTTAATTTTTTTTGTTATTTTTAATTATGAAGAAAATGTAAAAGAAAACGAAAAAGGCACAATCAATGAATTATTCAACACACCAAATCAGGTCAAAAAATTAAAATAAAAATATTTTTGAGTTTTATGAATTTTCAAGTGTTTTTGGTAATTTTCTCAGGTTTCTATAATTTTTAGTTGATTTTTTAAAAATAAAAGAAGGCTAAAAATAAAATCTACTGCGCAGCCAGATTTGAAGGGCTATTTAAAATATAAAAATAGCCTATAAAAATCTAGCAACAATTTTATGGGAAACTATAAATGAAAAGGTAACTACAGAAAAAGAAATTAGGATTATTTTATTTTTTCTGAATTTTTAAAACATGGGTTTTTGAATTTTTAAAAATATCAAATGGCAATAAAAATGTCCCAAAAAAATAGTGAAATTTTTGCACAGTGGCAGAGGCCACATGTGTAAATTTCACGATTTTTGGAGTTGATTTGCTATTTTTTTTTGCAAATCAAAGAAATCGACTTTTCTTTCCCTTTTGAAAGACAGACATCTCACAAGGACCTAAGTGCAAATAGTGAAAAGTTTTCAGTCAATTAATAACATACACAAGAAATCCGGGACTGAACTTGCAAAAAGACCAAAAGGGCACGAGGCAAGCACGTGATTAACACACAGAGGGGCATAAATGTAATTTCTATTTATAAAGATGCAATCAGTAACAATTGAAAAGTTCAGGGAAAAACATGTAAATAACCCACAAATCACGTGTTAATGCACGTGCTCCTCATACAAAGGGACTAAAATGCAAATACTAAAAGTCTGAGGTCCAAAGTGTAATTTATCCAAATTAAAAACAACTACGTAAAATATTTACAGGACTCCAAAGAAATGCAAAACAAAGAAGGGCCTAAGTGAAATTAACCCTCTTAATATGATCCAACGGCTGAAAGGTGATCCACTTAAGATCTGACGGTTGGCGTTGGGTAGTACCCCTTCAATGATCGACGCTCCAGATCCGATCCTCAGATGGATCAGACGGTCAAGACCCTCAGACGATAGACGATGGAGATCAAAACTGGTACGAGGGCTCGATCGAATGGTGAAGGCGCTCCCCGGAAGAACTGGTCACCGGCGAAGTTCGTCCGGCCAATATGCGCGCAAGGGGCATTCTCCGATGCTACTCTGAGAGGGAAAACAAAGCTCTCGGTCGTCCGCAGCTGGTGGAGGTCTCCGATGAGGCCGGGAGGTCCTGGAGGACCCCGACGACGTCAAGGAACCAGGATCTCTGTGCTTTCATCATCATGCCTCCAGATGAGGCTCATTTGTCGTCAATCCTGCATAGAACGAACATTGGGTCGAGGGCAAAATGCCTCGACCCAGTTACGGGCGAAATGGGTGGTCAGGGGAGGTGGAGCGAATCTCTCCGACGAGCGACGGTGGAGAAGTGACGATACCCGATTCCGGTGCGAACCAGGGGGAGTGACCGGGCGAAGAACATGGAGAGGAGTCTCGCGAAGGTGAAGGTGTAGTCGGAAAGGGAAATGGGCGATCGGAGCGTGCGGGGTGGTCCGGTGAATGTCGGCGGTCGGAAATCTAAGAACGGAAAATTAGGGGCAATCTAGGTACTATCGAATCTACCTAATGGTCGAAGTCCGTCTATGCTGGAGGTGCTGGACCTCCTGGTGTCCTCGCCTCGATGGAGCAACGTCTCCAGAAGCTCGAGCTTGCTGGTGGCGGAGCACGGCGAAGTGGGTCGCCGGATCTGGGGCTAGAGCTCCTCGTTCCTCGCTGCAACAATCCCTCAATCTCGTTGTCACTCAAGGAGAAGGAATGGTGGTCCCTGGAGCAGAAGGCAATGGCCGGAGATGCGTGAAATGGCGGCTATAGGTCAAGCTTTATACGGTGAAGTCTCCGAGAAGATTGGAGTCGGGCACGCATATCGAGGCATGCATGGATACCTAAAGAGGATATCTGGCGTGAATCGCAGGTCATCCCTCGACAATCGGAGCCCTGGGTTTGGGCAAATGGAGGTCGGATCGGTTCGGGAATATTTGGAGAAGTCGGGTCAAAACCGAGTCCGGGTGCAAAGTGGTCCAGGGGGAGAGTTGATCGGGGGTCAACAATCCCCCGTGGACCAATCAGAATTCAGCATTCCAGAAATTATTTATAAATTAATTTAAAAATTGAAAATGATTTTATTTAAAAATATTTACAAAATGAACAATGTTTAATTATTTTCAAAGTATTTTTTAGTTATATATTTTTTATTTTTTGAAAAACAAACTATATTATATACATAATATAATATTATATACATGTATAAAATACCTATGTATTTTATATTTTTATTTTTAATTTCTTATTTTTTTACAAATACTCTAATTTTATATTTTATTTATTTACAACATAAAATGTAGAGTATAAAATAATTTTTATTTGATTTTTATTAATTAATTTACAAAGGTAAAATAAATAGATGTATTATTTCTATATACATGGTATATATACAATAGAGAGAGAAATTATTTCTTTTTGTCTTCCTTTTATTTTTCTAATTTTTATTTTATTTTTAAAAGTATATACAAAATAATAAAAACCCATTTTTTTATTTTTAATAAAATAAAGTATATACATTAGGAGGGATATATGGTGAATGACCTTATCTCTCTCTACTTGTTTTATTTGGCGATCATGCCCATATTAGGCCCTCTCTTGGGTTCAGGTCACTCAATATTTATTCTAAATATTTCCCTCTTTTTGCTTTATTTCTTTATTCTTTTATTTCTGCACAAAAACATGCTAATTATTGATAATTACACAAGCATGCCTATTTGGTAATTTATTGTATTTACAAGTATCTGCATGGTGTTTTGCAAAGATTTTTAGCTAAAATAAAAGAATAAAGAGTGATGAATGAGGATTCATCACCCCACATCTAAAACGACAAATAACAACCTTCTCTAGAAAGGTGACCCTAATTCCTCAATCTAGCTACTCTTTCCGAGCAGGTATTTCCTCCTAAGTTCAGGTACATGTTGTGTCCACAATTAAAAGGGGGTAGGATAGAAGAATGAGAAAAGAAGTGGTGTGTGACCAGTGTAGGCAGATCTCCTTGTGAACCTTGAACAGTTTAGCCAAGTCTTCACTAAGATATGCAGGTTCTCTGAGGCTTGAAACATTGTGGTCATGTATATATATAATGTATAACTTCTTTTTAGTAGACAATATTGTTGCACTACATTGATCTTTTGTACCCCGGCTGATATAGAATCTTTTTTCTGCCCATGTTTTGGGGTCATAGAAAAAATTATGCCAGCAGACCATCCCTCAACTGAAGCTTTATTTCATCCCACATCATCTTGTCTTTAGACGTCCATGCCTCTAGATGAGGTTGGGGTGCACTGGCCACATAAAGTGGTTGTGTATGTTTCCATTCACGTGCATCTCAAGCTATGGATTCTGCCCCTCACCACCTCACTACGTTGAGCTACATGTAAGGTGCATGTCCAAGTTAGGTTACTGTCTAAAAGAATCATGTGTGTATAAAAATATTCTAATTAAACCAATCAATATGACATGTGAACATAGTCGTATAGACCCAAAGAATTAAGTTGCTCGACCTGATAAGTCTTGTCTCTAGTTCTTACAAGGTTCTTTTGAAATTAAGTGGATTAACGTCATAACCAATTCCATTCTTCAGACTTTATTCCAGACTAATTTGATGCTCTACATCATTTTGAAAAATGCAAATGCAACTATTTTTTATTGAAATGAATTTTTTGATTTTAGATTTTTATGTGGTTTTTAAAGAGCTTTTGCATATTTTTATGAAGTTTAAACTTTTTTAATTTTTATGTATATTTGATATTGTTAGAAAATTAGATATATTTATAAGTGTTAATAAGGATTTTATACACATTCACAAAGGATTTTATACAAAGATATATACAAGACTTATAAAAATTTTATACAAGACTTTTATTTACAAAAAGAATCTTATTTACATGTTTTATGTACAAATTTTATAAAAAGGATTTTATTTATAAAAGAATTTTATATACAACTTTTATAAAAGAGTTTTATATACAGGTTTTAAATACAAATTTTATATAAGAAATTTATTTATAAAAGAGTTCTATAAAAAAATATTTACATGTTTTTAAAAGTTTTATTTATACAGAATTTTACAACAAGTTTATAAAACACCTTACACACTTTATTTATATATAAGATTGGAAAATAATTTTGCAAAATTATTTTACAAAATATTTTTCCAAATAATTTTACAAAAACCATTACAAAATATTTCACAAAAAATTTATAAAACATTTTACAAAAAATTACGAATTAATTTTTCAAACATTTTATTTGTAAATCATTTGGAAATAGTTCCCACAATAATAATTTTATATGAAAAATGCTTTTATGAAATATTTTACAACCAAAATGATTTTACAAAAAAATTACAACAATTTTTACAAAAATAATTTTACAAAGATTTTTATGTTGAGTGTACAAATATTTTAGAAGATATTTTACAAAAGTTTTTTTACGAACTTTTTACAAAACATTTTTATTCCAATTTTAATAGCCATATTATTAAACACAAAAAGTATGAGTTATGGCTAAAGTATATATACAATATATAAGGCAACCCCCATACTTAGCTCAAACTATGTCCTCTTAGTGACCTAAAAGCGATAGAAGAAGACATGAATCATGCTAAGTATAGAAAAAGTGGAAAGAATCCTATGCTACAATGACTAAAAGAACAAAGAATAAAACGAATAAAAGTCGATTACCCCCTATGCTTAGGATCAAATAGTCTTAAGTTTAAAAGACTTTACAAATGAGGAAGATCGAAGAAAAAAATGTACAAACTGAACGACTTGACTTGTACCCCCTGTACTTGGGGTAAAAGATCCCTAAGTATAAAATAGAATATCAACAAGTTGAGGGACAAGAGAAGAACATAAGAACATAAAATCAAAATAAATAAGACGAAAAGAATGACATCACTCCCCATATACTTAGGGTAAATTATCCCTAAGTATAAGAAAAGACATGAGTGATGAAACAAAATTAAAATAAAACAACTCAAGTCATTCACCTCCCTTACACTCAGGATCTAATCATCCTAAGTATAGCATATACACACAAAAAAGAGGTGAATAATAAAAATGTAAGAAAGAAGGAATAAAATGAAAGGAATATATACGAGAAACAAATCAACTTACGTATTCGACATAAATAAAGTCAAAAAATCATGGTATGACACCACATGAATGGAATCCACAATGGAAAGGAATGTGTCATACTCTAGATATGGCTTCACCAACTGTCCGTTGACCACAAATGGTTGTGCATCAGATGACAACCTTGAAATCACAATGATACCGTTGTCACACATAGATCTCACTACAAAAGGCATTAATCATTTGCTCTTGAGTTTGACTGGAAATAACTTCAACTTCGCATCAAACAACCACATCTTCTGATTAGGCTCGAAAGTATTTCTCCTAATGTGTTTGTCATTCCATCTCTTGACTTTCTTCTTATGCATTAGGTTGTTGTCATAATCAAAGTCTTGTATTTCAACAATCTTATCAGATCAACTTTCCTTCTCAGGTCTGCTCTCTTGGAATCCAAATTGCATACACTGATCGCCCACAAAGATTTGTGAATTAATTCTACTAGCTAGTGGTAGGGCTTTACATATACTAAGTGATAGGGAGACATATGCAAAGGATACTTCTAAGTCGTACGATAGTCCCACAAAATCGAGTCAAGCATCTACGACCTGTTCTTCCTATCTAAATGAACAAGTTTTCAAAGAACCGTCTTTATCTTCCTATTAAAAATCTCAACCAAGACGTTAGTCTGTGCGTGGTAAAGAGATGCGACATGATGCTCTATGTCATACTCCTTAACTAGCTTTCTGACCTTGGTGTTGATAAAGTGTCTTCTCCCATCTGAAATGAGAATCTTGGAAATCCTGAACCATGAAATAATGTTGTCCTTGAGGAAGTGACAAATAGTATGACAAATAGTATGACTATTAGCGTCTTAAGTGGGGATAGCCTCCCCCCAATGACTAACATAATCCACGTCAAGTAGGATGTACTTGTATCCCTAACTATTAATGAATAGGCACATGAAGTCAATGCCCTAAGTGTCAAAAATATCTAAAATTTGGATATACTTGAGGGGCATTATATCTTTGGAAGAAATGGTTCCTCCCATTCTTTGACAATCAGTGCAACCCTTGACATAACTGTAGCGTCCTTAAACAGAGTTGGCAACCATTGGCCACATTGAAGAACCTAACCTATCGCACGCTTCCCCGAATGGTGTCCTCCCACTTTTAATTTATGATAATGATCAAGGACACTTGTGTATTCCTCATGAGCAATGCATCTCCTTTATACACCATCCGCACCCTCATGAAATAGGTACAGATCTTCCCATTGGTAAAAATGAAACTCAGACCAAAACTTGTTAACCTTAAGCATGGGGCAAGCTTGTGGAACTATCTTGGAGACAAGATAGTTAACAATATATGCGTACCATAGGAGTGAGGCAACATAGATGATTGCCTCATCTGAGAAAGTCTCTGTGATAGGAAGTACTAACTGCTCAGGAGTCTATATATCTGTAATCTAGGAAAGTCGATCTGCCACCACATTATCGACTCCATGTTTATCATGAATCTCCTAATCAAATCATGGAGTAGGAGGATCCATCTGAGTAGGCATGGTTTGGCATCTTGGTTATCTTGTAAATAGCGAATGGAAAAATGATATGTGTATGCAATTACTTTCAAACCAAGCAAGTGTGATCTAAATTTCTCCAAGGCAAACACAACTACTAACATCTCGTTCTCTGTAACGGTATAATTCTTTCATGATTCATCGAGAGTCTTGCTACCATAATGGATAACAAATGGTACTCTCCCTTTGCTTCCCTAATACAACTCCAATAGCATAATCTGAGGCATCTATCACAATTACAAAAGTTAGAAACCAACCGGTGTCTACAGGACATGAGCTCGTATAACCAAATCTTTCATTTGATGGAATGCATAAAAATCCTTATAATCATCAATAAACTCCGCCTCCTTGCATAGAAGCTTTGTTAAAGGTCGGGAAATCTTGCCGAGTCCTTTATGAATCGTCTGTAAAATCCCACATGATCGTTGGCTCAAGCTTGGTGATCACATCCACCTTAGCTGGGTCAACCTCCATGCCAAGCTTAGAGATGACATGGCCCAACAAAATCCCATTAATCACCATAAAGTGACTCTTCTCTTACGAGAGCACCAAATTCACCTCACAACAATGTTGAAGTACTCCGTCTAAATAAGCTAGACATGAATCAAAGCTATCCCTGTAGATCAATATTTCGTTCATAAAGACCTCAAGGAAACTACTTGCCATGTCGGCAAAAACAACCAAAATATACCTCTAGAATGTAGCGGGAGTGTTACAGAATCCAAAGGGCATTCGTCTAAAGATGTAGGTGATAAACGAACAAGTAAAAGTAGTTTTCTCTTAATTCCCAGGAGCGATTACTACTTGATTTTATCATTAGCACCCATCCAAGAAACAAAAACTCTTTCCCTGCCAATCTTTTGACAATATAGCTTATAAAGTGCAACAGAAAGTGATCTTTCTTGGTCATTAAGTTCAGGTGATGATAATCTACACAGACACGCCAAGAAGTGGGTACTCAGGTTGAAATCTCCTCACTGTTGTCATTCATCACAATTGTAATATCGGATTTCTCCAGGACTACAATTAACATAGTAACCCTTTGGAATCAGAAATGGGATAAATAAAGCAAGTTTCACACCACTTCCTTACATCTTTCATGGAAACATCCTGGAGATTAGGATTCATACGACGCTAAAACTCACGGGACAGCTTGTTGCCATCCTCTAAGTAGATATGATGCGAGCACAATGCTGGATTAATCCCACGAAGGTCCAAAATCTTCCATCCTATGGCCTTGCGGTTTGTAGCAAGAGAGGTTCTTGGTCATTGGTCATATGCGAACTGATGATGAGCAGAAACATTTGGGGCTCACCCACAAGGAAGGCATACTTCAGTGTTGGCATGTGTTTTATAAGGGATTTTAACTCAAAATATAAGAATAAAGATGATGAACTGGTGATTCATCAACATGTGAAGTTGATGATACCATATTCACTCATGTTTGGTTAGATGACGACTCAACACTAAACATCCTCCCAAAGTCTTTATTTGAGTAATTCAAACTCAGACATCTCAAAAAGACAAGGGTGTTCATTCAACTCCATTATTGATATACCAAAAGATCGAGAGGTATCGTTTCAGCTGTCATAAACTTTTGAGACGACAAACATAAAGTTGACTTTATTGTCTTTGACATTGAGAACCAAGGAGTTGTCTATCTCCGATCATTCTAGGAAAGCCATTCTTAGAATCTACTAAAGCGACTATCAATTGTGAGACTCAAGACATAAGATTACCGAACTCGGACCACAATGAACAAACCCTAGATGATAGACCTTGCCCTGAGACAACCCAACCAACTACCGACAACCATGACAAAGAGGAGACCATAGAGTCAAGCCCTTTACATGATCAGACCTCTCCTCATAAACACTTATGCAAACCCTGGGAGAGCCTAACGAGACAACTGTCGAGACGAAAAATAATGGCATCATTAGAAAAGATTCAAAATCACAAGGGGTATGCATGATTACAAACAAAAAATATCCTTATCCCCTTATGGAAATCTCCTATGTCACCAAAACTTGGGAACATCAAAAGGTGACACCATCATCCCTAGCCGTCGCTTACACTACCATCAGGAAGGAACCCACAATACCCGATCAAACAGAGGATACTACCACGAAGAAGGATCCCACAATGCCCAATCAAACTGAGGATACTACCACGAGACGTGTTCTGATCCTACAAGAGTTGGTCAATGAACAACCTGATTCATCCAATGAGGAACCCATAAGCTTCACATCTTACAGACCGGTTACTAATGGGAGGGGGAAGAACTCTGACCTTTCTCCCCCCGTTGCTTCACATAGAAACAAATCGACTAAGAAAGTCACCTTTGATCTTCGGAACCTAGTGACTTTCGAGGATTCCTTGTCAAGTTCCTCATATTACTCTGAGGTGGTAATTTAAGTAAGCAAGATTAGTATGCCTTTTATCAAAGAATATTTACCTTTAGCAGGCAATAGTTAGAGATCCTCTACTTGTGACTATTTTTCTTCTAACGATGACTCTGACAATGGTTGGACTTCTTCATCTTCTCCTTCTTCACCCCATTCTACATCTCCATAGTATCTCTCTCCACACTCTCGCAAGAAGGTTTGTCGGAAACTTCTTTGATCCCCTTGTATATCCATCTCAGATCTATTCGGTCCCCCACCTATGATTACTCCTCCATACATCAGCTGACTTGAGCCTATGTATCGGGAGGTCGAAATCATTGTGTATACTTCACTTTTATTATTTTCTCACCCTCGACCACCTCATTTATTGCTCTTCTGCTATTCTTAGACCCTCAAAAGCCTAATAATAGGGGGTGAGCATATTTCCTATTCTTGTCACTCAACTATGCTTGGTATGAATTATGTCAGCATTCCACCTTCTGCCATGGGGAAATAACACATGCTAAGTATAAGGGGGTGAGTGTATATGCTTTATATCTTATCCATAACTCATAATTTAATTGTTTTCAGATAAAAAATAGGGTATGGATAGAGTTTTGTATATTATACGAATTTTATATAATACTTATTTTTGAATTTTTTTGCCAAAAGTAGGGGGTATAAAAAAACTTTTGGAAAATTAAAATTTTTTCTAATTGTCATTTTTACTTCTGAAATTTAAAACGACTAGCTAATTTTTTGTGAGGGAACTACAGTCTCCCTTAGGAGATTGGGTTGTTAAAGGACAATGCATAAGGCATCGTCCTTAAGTTAAACGGGTAGTCGTTTTACAGTCCAAACTTAACCCATACTGGTTAAAAGTAGATGCAACTAGTCTTATAAGTTAAGGACGTCATTATTTCACTCAAAAAAATTAACTCACTTAAGGTTTTATGCCTAACACCTTCACTCCACACAAGACTTGTGTATTCCAGACTACTTGGTTTAGAATGACACTTGAGTTCAAATCCTCACTCTTGTCCATTAGGCTCCTAAGGCTCAAATACTCAACATCCCTATCTAGAAGATGTATGTGCTATATTGTATATAAAATCTCAAAAGCTCAAGAAATATGGCTAGCAGAACACTTGCACGATGACATAATCTTTGTGATAAGTCAATATTTTGCCTAAGGAACTATGATGTGAGGCTTGAGTTCAGATATGATTTTTGAGGAAGGGACTTGATTGACGGTCACTTCATGAAACTTTAGTGTTAGCACATAAGCCAGTACGAGGATAAGGTCCCTATACTAATGTGGACTTAACCTAGGAACCGGTGCATGTAACAACCTTAAAATTGTGGATCATCCTGCACCAACTTGGTAAAAGTAGTGAAACTAGCCAAAAAAATAAAAATAAAAGAAAATCTCTCACACTACAAAATTACATTCGAAATAGCTTCCACTAAAGGTGAGCACTACCATCCTTTTCGAAGTGTTCACTTGGACCAAAGCTACAAGGCCATAGGAGTCAGGCGAGCACTCAAAAGGACTCTACATTGTATAGTGATACAAGTCTGGATGTCGAATGCATAATAGATACTCAAAAGAGACACAACTTGTGCACCCAAGAAAACAAGTGTCGATGACTTGGAAATCTCTTGACAGACATGATGATTCACAACCAAAAATATATGTGTATGTAATAAGACACCTGAGAGATCCTTGTTCCAATAAGAGGAGAAAAGAAATGACACAATCCTACTTCCTCCATACATGGCATCTTCACCATCACAATTTCAAGTCTGACAACTAAAGAGACAGTGAACTAATAGGAAACTTGGTCATTGCACAAGAGTCAAGGATGGGGTCCTAAAGAGAGCTTCCACTACAAACATACCAGTCTTTGGGAATGGTGTTAGGGGACGACCTATCAACGGCCATCCCCGAAAATACGAATAGGGATGGTTGTACAATGCTCGTCCCCCTTGACGACCATGGGGGGCGTTCAAAATCAATTGTCCCTATTCACCAATTTTAGAGGAGATGGTCAAGTAATTGGCCATCAATATCGATAGTATAGGGGACAATTATGTGACTATAGCTCCGAGTCGTACATGGGATGGCTAAGACTGTTGCCTCCCATTCTCTGTGAACGTCTCCATTAGTTCAACTGAAGGGGACGGTGGCGACCGTTCTCTACCGTGACATACTTTTTTTTGCTAGTGTATATTTGTGTAATTTCACATCTCGGAAGGGACAGTCTTAAGTAGACCATTTCTGATCATATCCATAGGGGACAGTTGGACAACTGCCCCCGATGGGCATATAGTATCAAACAACCACCTTCCCTCCTCATTCTTCCCATTCCTCCAACAGAAACCACAATCGTCGTCGGTCATACAGTCGTCGTCCCTCGACCAGCCCTCCACCTTCTTGAGACGTCACCTCCGTCATCGAGCTCTATACCTCCATCTTCTGCTTCGGTCGCACTTCATCACATTCTCCGAAATCTTTTCATTTTCTTTGAGATGAATCTGGTAACTTACAATATCTAAATCATTTTTTCTAAATGTTAATCTTAAATGGTGTTAGATACAAGAATGGTGATTTTCTTTTATTGTGTTATATGCAAGAATGGCGATTTTCTTCTTCATATATGGTTGTGTTAGATGCAAATATGATTGACTTGTGTTAGATTCACTATATGGTTATTTTAGATGCAAGAATGATTGGGGTGTGTGTTTGTGTGTGTGAGTGTGTGTGTGTGTGTGCATTGGTCCCTTACACTACTCTTACGCTCCATTACAGTTCTCTATTGCCCAACCATTGGAGGAGACCCATGAGTGAATTTCAAGGATAGATCTTTCCCTTGGAGGTCCAAAGGAGGATGGATTTTCGGACTCCATCAAATGATGATGTTGCGAAACCCGATTTTTGCAAATTTATGTGAGGATATACACCACTGTGAAGATCAATTTAGGAGGATCATTTCTCCTTTCATGGAGGTTGTTTAGATCTATCTTCGAGGATCTTTTAATATGTTTGAGTACATCAACGTTCTTTCCTTTGTGAGGAATTCATTCAAGCACCCAATGAAGACGAGGCTATAAAAAGTTAATATACTTTTAGGAGTCCTGTAATATCTATCTCGTAGAACATCTTTATTGCTGAAGTTGTTTGATGGACTATTATCCCTATATACGGGAAAGGTAATAGTGTATTTTGATGGTTACATCCAGTCTTGTCAGAGTTATTATCAAATAAAATGCAGGTGGTTAGAGGTGGATCTGGCTATAACGAAGCTCTTAGAATGTGTGTTGCAATACCACCTTTTGTGGTCTCGTTTTTTGGTAATCTTTGAAAGGCATAGATTTTTGTATCCCTAATTGAACCGCACATCGAATTTCTTATTGATTATGCAAGTTGCTATGCTCAGTCTCGTGCTCTTCAGCCTATCGGAACTCTATTGGGTTACCATATCTTATCCAGATCATACTAGGGAAGGGCCGTTAGGGAAGGGCCACTGAAGGTCTATGAAAATCTAAACTTCCATTTTTTGTGGGGATGTAATATCCCTTTGATTGATAAGTACTTGCAATGGTTTGGACTCATTGATCTTACCATCCAAACTATGAGTGAAGAAATTTTAATTTTGGAGGATTTATCTCGGCTATCGCTTCTACGGATGTGAACTTCTTGGGGTCTGGGGGCATTATGATACAATGAGTGGTCAACTTGCGGTGGTTGATTGAGGCTCCACAGTTCAGTTGGACTCCCAGACTTAGGTGGTTATCGGTGGAGCATCTTGAGAGTCGTGAACTTGGAAAAATAATTCTATTCGATGCATCATCATCCTCTACTGCAAAAAACGAAAGGATAACCACAATTAGTGTATACTTAGTAATAGATGTTTGTAAATTGTAGGACTTAGTATTAACTATGTATGTATTAGTTTTAATCATTTTGGTTGTATGCACTTAGACGTTGAGTTTATGATAAATCATCCATGTGTTTGATTAAAGAATGATGATTTTATGACTTGCATTATTAAAAAAATATTACTTTAATTTGATCATCACCCTGATCATTGTAATCTTTAAAGAGCGCTTAAGATATATCTATTAATTTGTATGGTACAGGAAAACGGACAAGAGATAGATGAATAAAAGATATGATGATTCGTTGACTTCTAGGAAAGGTGTCAGTGATTTCTTAGGACGGGCATTTCGCTGTGAATTGCTATAGAATATTGCTGGAGGTGAAGAAGACAAGATTCATTGTCCATGCTTAAGATGCAAAAATACTTTGATTAATAACCGTAAAGGAGTTTACGATAATCTTATATTGAATGGGATTTGGATACATTACACAAATTGGACTTACCACGGAGAAGGTCTTCAACATATTGTGGAAAGAAATATTGATGTAACTAATGATGATGATTCAATGCAGATAGATGTCGGTGATGGGATATTAGAAATGTTAGTTAATATTCGAAGACCTATTTTAGATGAAAGTGCAGAACCTGTTCAAGATGGTTTTCATGAAAAGTTAACAGAGGAAGAAACATGTTTGGTTCTGGGAGTTAAAATGTCTCGTCATAGCTTTTTGTTAGAGTTATTTAAGATGAAAGTGAGAAATCGTTGTACATCGGTGATGATGTCTGATGTTTTACACTTAATTTGAAGGATTTAAAGTAATCATGATAATTTTCCAAAAGATTAGAAGGATGCAAAATCAAGGTTCCGATCACTTGGTTTAAATTATGAAAATTTTGATGTATGTCCAAATGATTGCATTCTATATCAGGAGGAGAATTCCACATTAGAGATTTGTGCTAAATGTAATGCTTCCAAATTTAAGGAGAATAGTGATGTACCAAGCCGAAAAAACTAGAGAGGATTTTGCGGTTCTTCCCTCTTATACCTCAATTGCAACATCTTTATTCAACAATTAGAACTACAAAATGGATGGTATGACACAGTAACATAAAAAAGAAAGATTCAAATGGTCTTATTAGACATCCTTCAGATTCAGAGAAGTGGTTAAAATTTGACAAAATATATCTGTCATTTACTGATGAAGTAAAAAATATAAGGTTAGGGCTTGCTTTTGATGGTTTTAATCCATTTGGAAATATGAATACGATCTACTCTATTTGACATGTAATACTAGTTACATATAACCTGCCACCTTAAATATCGATAGATTCTTCATATATGATGATGTCCTTATTAATACCTGGGCTAAAAGGAACGGGTAGCACAATAGATATTTATTACAACCTTTAATAGATGAGTTTAAAATCTTATGGAGTACTGGCATGCAGACTTATGATGTTGTAAAGAATGAAATTTTTACGGTGCGTGCCTCACTAATTTGGTCCACTAATGATTTTCTGGCATATGTGAATTTTTTATATTGGAGTACAAAAGGAAAGCTCGCATGCCCAATTTGTATTGAAAACACACAATCAACATGGTTATCTGCAAGTATGAAACAATATTATTTAGGTCATCGACGCTTCTTACCAGTAAAACATAGATGGAAGAAAGGTAAGAATGACCAGAATTTTGATGGGTAATCGTTCGAATGTTGAATCACCTTAATTCGTAAGGAAGGAGACATGATATGGCAGAGCAAGAAAATATGGGAAGATTTGATTTTGGAGAAATGAATAAGAAGAAGTTACCAGGAGGTTGACGAAATAAAGTATATTCTTTAGAGAATTGTCATACTGGAGATCTTTACAATTTCGTCATAATCGAGATGTAAGACATATAGAGAAGAATGCTATGAAAACTATCCTGGGAAAACTGAATCTTTCAAGTAACACGAAGGACAGTCTGAGATCAATACAATCTTTGATATAATTTGAAATTCAGCAAGAGTTACACCCAATTATGTTAGATAATTCTAGAATTACAAAACCCGATGCAATTTATACGTTATGTGATCATGAGCAGGATATAATACTAGTTTTTTCTAAAAAATGATCAAAGTAACAGACGTATTCTAATCACAACTTAACATATGAATAAATGAGGCACGAAGGAAAATAACATTGTTGAAAAGTCATGATTGCCATGTACTTATGCGGGTTCATTTTTCCTGAGCAATTAGAGGAGTCCCTCATTCTGACATGATGCAACCTTTAATCGAACTAAGTCATAACATTATGCAAGTTGGATCAAATATTTCCTCCTTCATTTTTCGATATAATGATACATTTGATTGTACACCTGCCATGCGAGGCACGAATTTGTGGACTGCACAATATCGTAAGTTGTTAAACAACGTCCATATTCACAAGCTATTTCTCATTCTATTTTTATCGTAAAAGATTTAGGTTCAGAAAAATCGGTGGATGAAAACAAAACAATAAAACTTTTAGTTGTGATAGTGAAAGCAGAGCTCTCCCATGATATAGATGGATATTACAGTGAAATTGTTGATATATTAGAAGTTAGTTTTACACATAAATTAATATGTGTCATATTTTAATGTACTTAGTTTGATATCGACCGTGAAGGAACTGGATTTGGGAAAGATAAAATGGATTTATCTCAATAAAACAAACATGTCGATTGCAAAAAAAATCATTTGTAATTGCAAGTAAGGTGGAGCAAGTCTTTTATATCCATGGCAACTCCCTCAATGGATGGATTATCCCTATTAGAACAATACCTTGAGATTTTTATGATGTAGACGAAGATCTAGAATTTTAGACAGTGAGGATGTATATCGGAATTCTATCAGTTAATATTATGGCATTTATACTTGGAAATGAAAGGAAAATCAAAGTAATTTTGAAATAAATAATGATGGTTGGTGTCCTTACAATTGTTCTGCCAAATTAATGTTATTTTTTAGGTATGGCATCTCGTCTAAGGCAGATTCATGAAAATCATGAATCTACTCCCCAACCACGAGTAGAATCTTCAGAAGGGGGTAGTGGTAGTTCTCAGCATCGACGAGGACCGTCCCGGTGTAGGTTTTTGAATAGCCTTCCACCTGTCTAGACCCTGTATATCCATATTGTAGGGGACGATGTTGTTTGTGAGAACTCTACGTAGTTCCAGAGCAACCTAAGACAAGTGGCACGTAGTTGGGTTCCCAATACTACCCATGACTTTCGCCAACTTCCTAAGCTGTGAAGGTCATCATTTTATCAGACATGGAGGTAAAACCTTAACTTTTGCCTATAATTGGTTGGTATTCTTATTTGTATGGCTTCATTGCAGGCTGCATTTACTTGAGATCAAGATCCTGTCATTGATGGACAGATCCTTAGTCACACAGCAGAGATGTTGCGTCAGTATAAATGATGCATTAAGTCAAAGGTAAAATCTTGACATGTTTTTAATTAGTTATTCAATGTCCTCTTTTGTGATATTATCATTGTTCATTCAGTATTACAACCCTCAAATTCCTTAAGAACAATTAGTTTAAAATGTTCCTCCGAGCTAACTCCAGACCAATGGAGAGAGCTAATCAACTTCTAGTCTAGTGAGAAGTTTGCGGTATGTAAAGTGCTTTCTATTTATTTACTCATTAATATTACTAATTTCGAATATTATCGGACGATATTGACGAAAAATGATTGTGAATCATACAAAGATATCCAGATCGACACATAAGATGGGGAGAAACAATCCAAACCAATTAAAGCATGATTTTGTATGCTCGTTAAATAGGTTCGAGATAAAAAATACAAAAGGTCTTAGAAATATCATTTCTATTGATTTTTAGGAAAAGGAGAACGACCAAGAGGCCACTTGGATAGAGTTTTTTGTGAGGTCAAAGAGTCGAGACCTCTACGGACAAGAGGAATGGGTCGATGATGCATACACCTCATGTAAGTTATTACGATATACAAAAATTACCAATACATTTATTTCTTAATAAAGTTTTAAACCAAATATGCAGGAGGAGATTATGAGACTCACTACGATTGACTCCTTAGATAGCACGGGGACCAGCACCTTACCACTATCTGCTGAAGAGGCATTTGTCTAAGACACATGTTTGGAACATTCTGGATGTATATGATGTGGCGGATGGGAAGCGATGATACGTACATGGTATGAAACTAGTGGTAGTGGGTCTGCATCATCATTGTAGCGAAGAGAGAGGGAGAGAGAAAGTGTGAGATAGAGCAGTGAGGTGTCAAGGCCAAGATATCCGGACCGGAAGAGGAGATGGCCAGGATGTGTTCGGACATGGCGAAGATGTCCACGCAGGACGAGGAGATTACCAAGATGCATTCAGACATGGTGAACGTCATGGCTTACATTCAGTGTCTCGAGAGACAGTCCAACCCACCCACAACACCAACACAACTCGGAGATGATGAAGAGGAGAGCGAGGAGGAGTAGACTGCGTTTTAGAATTTATGTTTGTATATATACTAAACTTGAGACATTAAATGTAGTTTCATGCGTTTGTATTTTCTATAATACAATTTTAAGGTTAGGCAGCAAGTTCTTTGATAATTTTTTGAGATGAGATACCTTTTTGTTGTAGAATGATTTTTTGTGAATTCTTTGCACTGGTAGGGAACTGAATCGAGTGCAACAAATATTTTTTTCATTATGAATTTCAGAGGCGACGGTCGAAAATCATCCCTTATACCCGTCCCATCTGGACCAGTGGGCTTACTGGTTCTAATTTGGGGGGGGTGTGACTGAAGGGGACGGATAAAACCATCTCCACCAATCTTCTATACCCATCCCTGAAATCAAAAACCTGGGCAGAACCGTTGGGGATAGTTTAGGATGTCCCTTATACGATCATAGGGGACGTTTTCTCCCGTCTCCTACGGTCAAGGTGGACTTATTGGTTCATTTTTGAAAGATGCAAGACCTGGGAGGATAGTTAAGACCGTCCCTACCGATCTTCTGTACCCATCCTTGAAACCAAAAACCTGGGTAGAATCATTGAGGATGGTTTTGGATCGTCCCCACTGATCTTCTATACCCATCCTTGAAATCAAAAACCTGGGTAGAATCGTTGAGGACAGTTTTGGAACGTCCCTTATATGATCATAGGGGATGGTTGCACCATATTCTACGATCAAGGTGCAGTTATTGGTTCATTTTTGAAAGATGCAACATCTAGGAGTACGGTTAAGACCATCCCCACTGATCTTCTGTACCCATCTCTGAAACCAAAAACCTGGGAAGAACTGTAGGGGACGATTCAGAACTGTCCCTTATATGATCATAGGGGATGGTTGTTCCTGTCTCATGCGGTCAAGGTGGAGTTACTGGTTCATTTTTTGAAAGATGTGGGACGTGAGGGTGGTTATGACCGTCCCCACTGATCTTCAGTGCATGTCTTTGTAGATTAGTACCCTGGGAAGAACCAGGGACATGCTTACTAGGGGAGCTTTCACGGATGCGGGGATAAGGGGGATGCTTTAAACCATACCTATAGAGCTTCTGTAACAGACGCTAACACCAGACAGCCTTCGACAATAGTCGTAAACCATCTCTTACATTTTCCAGTGGGGACAGTTTGGCACCGTCACCTCCAGGATATCTTAATAGGGACGGTCATTGACCATCCTATTTACTATGCACAGTAGCGACAGCCTAGGCCCGTCCCCTCCGTATATGAATAGAGGAGGACGCTATTTTTTGCATCCCCTTTGGTCAAATGAGATGCAAGCATCTGGGATGCTTCCACAACCGTCTCCAGTAATCGAAGGGGACGATTTTATTAGCATATGGGGTGGGCAGTGGTTGTCACAAAAGACGTATCTACTTGTTATGTTCTTAGATTAGGGCTTCAGGCGAAGAAAATGAAATCAACACATTAAAGTCATACATGGTATATTCCACGGAGAGTATGTTAAGTAGAAATGTTGAGTTCATTCCGGATGAGACATGACTAGATTTAATGAGTCACCTAAAACTCGTGCGATGGTCTTCAAGTGTTGTAATTGCACATGGACAGTCAGGGATTCAACCTTCTAATTCATTCAACATTTCTCGAGGACTAGTAAAGATCTCTGTATATGGGGTGATGAGTCCATGATTCAACTTTATAGGGATATCATAGCACAATCTCCTTAATAAATCATCAAATAAACCTACTAAATTGACTTAATTAACTTTACTAATTACGTTAAAAATTATGATTAAAATGTGAATAAATAAATCCTAACAATCTGCTACATTGTGTTCAATATTTCATGTACAAAAACTAATTTTTTTTGCCTAATACTTTTCCATTTAAATTCATTGAATTATCTAAAAATTTAACATAAAGAAACAAAACGTAAAATTCTAAAATCAAAAGAAAATGAAAATATTTGGACCTGTATATATTTTTTAAAAAAATAAAACTCCTTATTTAAGCAGGAATTTCACCCCAAAAATACTATACCTATTCAAAAGGATGATTTTTGCTGATCTGATTTCCTCCTCCTATACTAAAATTATTTATTTTTAAAGAGGTGAAAATAGGGGTCATCATTCTCCCCATCCATATTCTTCATATTATCATTCACAGCCTTTGTACCATTATCAGAGTCAAATTGGTCAGCACGTTGAATCCTCAGAGGACGGGCCCATGAACATTGCATTAGAATGTCTAGCTCAGTTGGTAAAGAGTCTAACTATGATGAGTTAGAAGCTCGACAACCTCATTACCATGAAAACCATCATTCCAACGCAGGTCAAGGTGACTCCTAATAATTTCAACACAAGGAGTATGTAGTTTGTGATGTGTCCTCCATCCCCATAGAGGCAGGTACCAATAATGAATTTGTGTTATCTAACACTGTAACTCTCATGAGCGGTAGGACCATACAGTCGTTTGCATTTGTAAAGGGAAAGAATAAAGCTGCATAGGTCTAATCATCATCTTCTACATCAACTGATCCAATAGTAGGTCTGGATGAAGAAGGAGGAGGAGCCATACCAAATGAAAGAAAAATACAAAAATGAAGAAAAATAAAAGGACCAAAAACAAAATAATAGTCAAGGCCAAGTCATGCATGCCAAGGAGAAGTCGACACCAATAGCTGACCATGTGTCTGCCGACTAAGTTGAATTTCTTGTTTTCAACTTTGCACCTGTTTTGAATGATCGTAATCCTTCTAGTTAGTCATTTGTAAAATATGATTCTCATGTAAATAAGAACAAGTGTTTTGGTGATGTAAATATTCAATTTCTTGATGCTATGAAAAATTCCAAAAAATTAAAACATTGAAAACAACGTTGTCTGATCCTCCCATCGTGGAGATTTTATAGAATATATTAATTGAAATGTCTTTCCTAAAAGCCATGCAATACATTCCTAAAGTGAAGAAGAGAAATAAGGGATTGAAAGAGGCATGTACATCAAAGCGTCTACCTCACAAAATTAGACGCAACAGATCAGAGAAATACATCCTAACCATTGCTACTGTGAATGCGATCAACGACCTCCCAGCGAAAAGAAAGACAATGGTGTGCCCTTAATCAGATGCAAAACTTTTTATTAGATTTTTTTAGCGAACTTTGTTTGGTAGTGGTTCTCCATTAACCTCATGTCAACATCACTTCTTAAGGAATACGAACTTGGTCTTCTTAAACCAACTAGAATGATCCTTCAGTTTGTCGATTGATCCATTAAGCAACCTAGAGGTGTATTGGAAGACATTATCGTAACCGTGCATGATATGAAATTCCTTGTGGACTTTGTCTGGAACAAGGATTCCTTTCTACCGTTACTCCAGACATCGATCATACTTGGTCCGTTGTTCCTTTGAAAAGTTGAATTAGTAGTTGATTACGGATCTGGTAAGATCACATTTCGCTCCTACAATGATATGGTCACCATTGACATGATCGTCTAGCCAAAAGCCACATAGAGCACATCTAAGAGAAGAGAGCATGAATCGAATGCAGAAGACTGTGAAATTACTGATGATATCAACGATATAGATTTGTCTTTGAATGATATTTTAACACATAAAAACCTTTTTCATGAGGAGGACCTGAAAAGCACAGTCAAATTTTGTTCCTTTGCTAATAAAGGAGATTCCTGAAGATGAGTTGATCAAATTGTTTGAAGAAAATTTATCCTAAATAGAACAAGAGGAAATCATTACAGATATGTTTGGTACATTATTGTCTAAGACGAGAATGATAGAGGTGGACAATACCTTATTATTAGATCATACATCAGTAACCAGAATAGTTTCAAAAATCATTGAGAGTTGACTCATAATCCTTCAGAATTGAAGACTCTTCCCATCAATCTAAAGTACGCCTTCCTTGCAGGTGAGATCAAAATGTATTTGATCATCATCAGTAGCTGATTGACCACGGATCAAGAATCTTTCTTTCTAGAGATTCTAGAGAAAAATCGCAAGACTCTTGTTTGGAATGTCTCAGATATTCGAGGGATAATCCAACCATATGTTTACACCATATTTACTTAAAGAATCACAACAAGCCATCCCATGAGTTCTAGTATAGGTTGAATCCTGATATCCAGAATGTTGTCAAGAAAGAGATAACAAAGTGGTGTAAGGTTGAATTCATTTATCTTATCTTTGACTCGAAATGGGTGAGCCCAATGCATGTAGTTCCAAAGAAATTCAGAATTGTGGTGGTTACTAATGACCAACGGGAGGATATCTTGACCTAAGTGCCTACATCATGGCATGCCTGTTTAGATACCGATGCATGAACTCAGCTACCAAGAAGGATCACTTTTCTCTACCTTTTATTGATCACGTGCTTGAAAGATTGACAAGGAATGAGTTCTTTTGCCTTGTAAATGGGTACTCTGGTTACAACCAAGTCGCGATCTCCCTAGAAAATCAATAGAAGATGATTTTTCACTTATTTGTTTTGTGCATATGCCTTCAAATGGATGCTCTTTGGATTGTGTAACACACCTGATACATTACAAAAGGTGTATGTTGGTTGTGTTCGTCGACATGGTGGGTAGTTTTCTTAAGGTTTTTATGGATGATTTTTTGGTCTGATGATAGTTCGTATTCTTTTATTGCTTACCTAGATCGAGTATTGTAGAGATGTCGTGAAGTGAATTATGTTCTATCATGGGAGAAGAGACACTTCATGGTAACCGAACGAATTTTGCTGGGCATTGTTGTCTCCAAATGAGGTATGGAGGTCAACTCAAAAAAGGTGGATGTGATTACAAAACTCGAGCCACTAAGAACAATGAAAAATGTGAGGTCATTTCTACGCATGTTGGATTCTATCACAGATTCATTCAGGACTTCAAGCATATTGCCCGACCTCTCACAGAAATTCTAGGCAACGAGACCAATTTTATTATTGATGACAAAGTCCTCCAAGCCTTTAATCAGTTGAAAGAGCTTGTCACTCAGGCGCCTATATTATAGCCAATCAATTGATCTCACATATTTGAGATCATGATGGATGCATCATATTTTGCAATTGGGGCTATGTTAGGACAAAGATGGGATGGATTTCCCGATGCTATTCGCTGTGCAAGCAGAACGTTAGATGAGGCTCAGAAAAATTATACCATAAGAGAGAAAGAGCTACTGGTTGTTGTTATCGCCAATGAGAAGTTTTGTTCACATCTTCTTGGTTCAAAGGTTATTATTTATACTGACCACTCTGCTATCAGGCATTTACATCAAAAGAAGGATTCCAAGTCATGCATGCTCCATTGGATCCTTCTTCTTCAGGAAATTGATTTGGAAATAAGAGATGAACCTAAAGTTAAGAATGCGGTAGAATATTATTTATGCAGAATTGAATGTTCAGAGACTCCGTTGAGTAGTGTCCCGATAATAGAAACCTTTCCAATGAATCTATCATAAGTGTTACTTCTCTGCCTAGGTATGTTGATATTATGAACTATATCATCTCTGAGAAAGTTCCACAAGATTGGACGTGGATAAAAAAGAATTAGTTTTTTTCTGATATTCATTTTTACCAGTGGGAAGATTCATACCATTTAGGGAAGGTACATATTGTATTTTGTGTCGGTGCATTCCTCAGGAGGAGTACACCAGTGTTCTCGAGCATTGTCATAAGCTCGAAGCAGGAGGATAACATTCTAGAAGCAGAACAACTACAAACGTATTGCAGTGTGGCCTCTGGTGGTCTACACTATTCAAGGATGTCGCAACTTATGTTGAAAGCTACATCGATTGTCAAAAAATGGGAGAGACCCTTGTATCCAAAGATTCAATGCCTCTTAAGTTCATTCGGATTTGGTATGTTTTGATGCTTGGAGCATTGACTTTATGGGCTCATTTCCTAAAAGTGAAGGATTTTAATACATCCTGCTAGCCGTTGATTACACGAGTTGTTGGATGAAGGCTATTTCCCACCCGATTCGCTGATAGTCGTACTATTTGTCACTTTATCAAGGACAACATTATCTCGCAGTTTGGAATTCATAAGATTTTGATGGGGGCAGTCATTTTATCAATAGAGAAGGTAAAAAGCTTGTGAAGGAGTACGATATTGAACAGCATGTAGCATCTCATTACCACTCACAATCGAATGGCTTGGTTGAGTTATCTAATAGGGAGATCAAGTCTATTTTACAGAAATTTGTTAGGTCGAATAGGAAGAACTGGTCCTAGCTTCTTGATTCCGTTCTATGGGCATATCGGACCACCTACAAGTCTCCATTGAGTATGTCTCCCTATCTTCTTATATATGGAAAGATATGCCATCAACCAGTGGAACTCATTCACAAATATATGTAAGCGGTAAATATTTGCAATCTAGAATCACAAGAAGGTTGTCAGAATCACATATTGATCTAAATAGGCTCCTAGAATACAGAGAATATGCATATGATAACAGCCTGATCTAGAAGGCGAAAGTCAAATGCCGGTATGACAAGCACATCAAAAGAAATACTTTTGAACCTGGCCATAAGGTGCAGTCATTTGATGCGAAGTTGAATATATTCCCGGGCAAATTAAAGAGTAAATGGACTAGGCTATTTTTGGTAAAGATTGTACGTAATAATGGTAGCATTTGATATTTGGGTTATCCTCTAACGTACAACCATTAGTAAGCCGTATTTAGAGCATGACACATTCCTATCTGTTGTCGATTTGATCAATGTAGTACTTGAAGAAGAACTCCCTGTAGCATTATAAGATTCAGATAATGCTACCAAAAATATTTTTCTTGATTAATCTTTTTCATTCTTTGTCCATTCTTTTATTCTTCCAGTTATCATTCATCCCTTCATCTATGCTATACTTGGGATGACTAGTTCCTAAGTATAGGAAAGATGAGTGCTTAGAATTATTATTTAAGTGTTCCCTTGATTGTATTCTAGCTTGTTGATAATTTGTTTCTATACTTGGGGATATTGTACCCTATGTATCGGGGAGACAAGTCGAGTCATTTATTTTTCATATATTTCTAATCGGTCCTCCTCTCTTAGTATACAATCTGTTATGCTTAGGGTTAGTTGATTCTAAGTATAGGGGGTACAATCGATTTATTATTCTTTATTTGACTCATTATCGTATACACTTGTCTATACATAACACGAGTTATGTCTTTCTTTGTTGCTCTTTTGACACTATGAGGACATACTTCGAGCTAAGTTAAGGGATCATAGATATGTACATAACCATAACTTGTACATTATGTATTTTCAATAATACGGATAATATACTACATTGGGTAAGGGTATACGAATAAATCAATTGTAAAAACTCAAGTAAATGTGTGTGTTTGTTTTTGAAAATTATATGTAAAAAATGGTTTTTAAAATGTTTACAACTAATTTTAAAAAAATAGTTGTAAAATATTTTGAAAAGTCTTTGGAAATTTTTTTGAAAATCTTTTTGAAAATTTTCAAATAATTGACAAATATCTCTTTGTAAATGTTTGTAAAGCATTTGTAAAAATCATTTGTAAAAAATGTTTGAGAAATTCTTTGTAAAATTATTTTCAAATTAAGTTTTCAAAATATTTGTAAAATATTTGAAAAAATATTTTCAAATGTTTTGAACCACTTGTACATAATTACATTGCAAAGATTCTTTAAATAAGCTCTTGCATAAAACATGCACATACCTGTGTAAAAATTCTTTATAAAGCCATTTGTTAATACGTATAATTCTTGTATACTTGTAAATACATTTAATCTACTAACCCTTTTCGAAAAAAACACCTTAAATTTTGAAAACAAATTAAAATCTCATAAAAATTGGCAAACCTTTTTGAAAACTCCACAAAATGAAGTAAGAAAATTTACATCACGAAAATCATTGCATTTCATAAGCATTTTTCACAATGATATTGAAAATTGAACTAGTCTAAATAAAATCTGAAGATTGGTGCTCGATTAAGATCTTAATCCACTTAATTTCATAGGAACCTTATAGGAACCAGAATCAAGAATTTCGAGATCAATGAGACATAATCAATTGAGTCCACTAGACTATGTTCACATGTCATCTTGACTAGCCTAAGTAGAATATTGAAGTGCACAAATGAGTCTTGAGGACAATGACCTAACTTCTATAGGCACTCTGCATGTAGCTCAACTCTGATGATATGGTGAGATCTAGATTCTTTAGCTTGAGAAGCACACATGTGGAAACATACACCACCCCAACAGGAGACCAGTGCACCCCAACCCAATATAGTGGCATGGATGTCTAAAGATAGGACGTTGTGGGTTGCAATAAAGCTTTAAAAGTGGGTTAGTCTACTAGCTCAAGAAGAAAAAATCCATATGTAACTGATGTTGTATATAGTATAAAAAAATGTTTATGAAATAAAGGGTCAAAAAATAGATGGGTGAAATCCAATGAAAAACCATTCTCGTCAGAGTCATGTATCAAATTAGCAAGGTGTATGCTTCAAAGTCAAATATCTCAAGGTTGCATGTAGCTTGAGACTTGGCTACACTAGTCAACCTCCATAGGATATGTGACTACACTGGACACAATCCATTCTTCTCTCAATCCCCTCTTCTTCAAGCCGGTTGTACTTGAACTTAGAAGGAAATACCCCGCTCCTTAAGGAAAGTGTACCTTGGGAAATTATGGTTACCTTACCGACGGAGATTGTTCTTTCCATTTCTGATGAGAAGAGCTACATTCACATACACTGTACAAGTGAGATTCATAGTCACAAGGGTTTGTGTATGAACAGACTTATTCTGACCTGGCTATTGAGGTAGTCTAAACATAGGGATGTGGAACTTGACGATTGTTAAGTTTTAGATCCTATTTCCGGTAAGGCTCTGACAAACTAGCAATCCAAATTTCTTCCTAAGCTTCAAACTTTATTTTTTTGAAAATAAGTTTAAATATCATTATCATTCTAGGTTCTTTATTTTTTATTTTCTCTTTTACATCACTTATTTTTCCAAAAAGTGTTTGTTAAGGACTAGCAAAGGTAAGTATAGGGGGTGATGAATAACCATATCTACCTTTATTCTTCAATTTTATCTTTAAATCCTTATCAAAACACTGTAAATACCACTAATTTGCCTAAATAAATATCTTTCAGTCATATTTTTAATTTAATTATCTGTATTTAAACTAAAATAAAGAATAAAGAAAAAAAGAAAAATAAATGAAGTATCAAAGATATTGAATGGCCCGAAACCTCGAGACCAGGTCAAATTGACTAGGTCAACCAGGAATAAAGTAGAGGGAGATAAGTGCTAAATATTGTACAAAATAGCAAGAAACCCTATTTTTTATGTATATCATATATTGAATAAATTGCCATTTTATTCTTCATTATACACACTTGAAATAACGAAATATTCAGCATGAAAGTTGTATATAATAATGTATAGAAAATTATAAAAATAATAGCAAAAATAAATCATGTATAGTGTACATGTTACATACATATGAAAAGTCTGTAAATAGAATTTCACAGATCAATATTGTATCTAATGAAGATGGTTTCATTGATAATGGAGCAAAGATACAAAAGCTATTTTTTGAGATACTATTGTACTAGGGCATCTAACACAGCCGATTATTTAATTCTTTATATTTTTACTCCTCATATTTTAAAAAATTGTCTATATTATTTAACACATGTTTAAAATATAAACATAAATAAAAACATGTAAAAGGATACTAAAATAGATAATACATTATAATATATATATATACTATACCTACAATATATATACATCTATTTACTTTTACATACAAATAAAAGTACAAAAATAAAATAAAAATATGTATATATATAATAATGTTATAATTATATAAAATATGTAAATATAATATTATATATATAATATAAAATAAACATATAATATATTCAGTACATGTATATATACCTATATATACATCTAAATATTAGCACCTCATATATAAGGTTGTAAAAATAAATAAAAATAATCATAAAATAGTTTATAAAATTAGAAATGTTTTTTTATGTTTTAAATTTTAATTAATAAAATCATTTACTATTTTATATTTCATTTAAAGCATTTATTTTTATACTGACTTGGTCCTACGTGGACCAATCAAGAGGCTGGAAACATTGACCTCGGGTCAACTGTACCCACTCTAGCCTCTGACCCTGTCAGAGCATGTGAACCCCATTCTTGTCGCAATTCTTACACTTCTCCCTCAACTCCATTCCCCTCAAGACCTTCACCATAACTTTTCATCTCATCTCCCTCCATCTTGCCCTACCAATAGGTCTTACCAACCCCTTTTTTTCTTCCCTTCATGCAATCCTCTTCCCAAATTCGACATTCACCATGTATATAAATAAAACCCATTTCATGCCTCCACCTTTTTGATCCATTTCCACTCACTTGTAACCCCTTAATCAAGTATCTGGAAACTCCCTTATGGCAGGAGGTGAGATACAAGGACAGGAGGTACAGAGAAGAAGGAGGAGAAATTAGATCCAACCATCTTCAGAGCTCTCTCTAATGGTCATATACTCCATGGTATCCGATAATGTATGAGATGTAACTTTAGGTTTTTAGTTTGAATTTTCATTCCTTAGATTATATTAATCATTAGTTTCATTTTATTTCATATTATTTAGCGTAAATTTGCAAACGTAGATCGTTCGAGATTCATCTCCTACCATCTATTTATCATGATTCATCCTCTGTATCGACTTGTAAGGACCTCTATGTCATTCCCCGTTCACTTTCTTCATCTACTGGACCACCTAAGTTCCCTTGATTCTGCAAAAATCGAGGTATCAGATCTGCACTCCATTGCCTTGCTAAAGATCATCATTGTTCACCTTCTTCGTATGCTTTCTAGATTCAAAATGGGTCGAGAGCATCACTCTTGATCCCCTTAAGGTTTTTGTGGAGATATGAGTTACAACCGAACCACCTGGATGTGGAATCAATCTAAGAACCAACTTCCATGTAGCCGAGAACAAACTGCACCTTTAGGCCTACTCCGATGAGGCCTGGACCATCTATAGAGCTCCTGCATGTGTGGAAGGGTCTCAAGAAGGGATTGAGACCATCAATATCGTCGGAGATGCTTGAAGGAGGAAGAGATTGGTGATTGAAACTCATGGAAGAACTTATTCTTCCATTTTCTTCGTGAGCCCTTCGTTGCCGTCCAATTAGAGGTGCGACCCGGATTTATATGGGTAATATATTCAAAGCGAAGCGATATGCCCTCGCAGCCCTTGGATCTTACGTAGAATATGTGTCGTGCACTAGACTGCTCATCAGCGCCCCACGCGTAAGGCCTACAATCCACCTTGGTATATTGTGTTTTTTTTCTTATTTAGTTATGTAAATACAATATTAAATGTAAGAATTTTAATATAAATTGCAACTTGGTCCCTGTACTTTTATGTATTTATTATTTAGTCCTTCCACTTCACTTGTACTCCCATGTGAGGCATTGTAAAAATTATGCGTATATCATTTTATTCTTTGGACTTATTATTAAATGCACGTTTAGTTTATTTTATTTGCAAACAAGCCCATGTAAATTTTATATTTTAATTTCTTATATTTTGTTCATTTTAAATATTTATTTTATGCTAAACATTATGGGAAAATTAGGATAGATGCATGATACCTTGCTTATTCATGCATAATTTTATTAGACATTTAACTTAGTTTCTCTATTTTCTAAAAGTATAAAACATGATTTTATTATATGTTTAGAAATTTAAAATCCAAAAAATTGTATTATCTATATTTCACTATATTCTACCACATATCCACAAATCACTAAAAAATACAAAATATAGAACTTAAAAATCACAAACACTTAAAATCTTTTGAAAATTGGAAAATATTAAAGGAAAATTTAAAAATACCCCTTTCTGTCTGTAAATTTTCTTTGTTATATATACTATATATTGAAAATAGTTTTGGGTTAATTTTGGACAATTGTATATTTATTAAACCCTAAAAATCTTTGATAATTTAAATATTCACTATTTTGTACATTTTATTACTTTAAAATCCATAAAAAATAGAAAAAATACATAAAACTTATTAAAAAATATAACAAAATATAAAAATGATAAAAACATTTTATTTCCTTTATTTTGAATATGTATTTATAAATATATATATCTATTTTATACATATATATTATATATATTACTTATATAGGATATAATATATGTATGGGGGTTGATCCTTTCAGAGCGAAAATCGGTGAGAGCGTGAGAGTAATGATTCTGGACCACTAGATTATGTCATCTCTCTCTTCATTGATTGCAGGAGGAGAGAGAAGAGTAGAATCTAGAAGTCCAGATTCACTGCTCTCATGCTCTCATAGATTTTTGCTCTCACAGGATTAGCCCTCATATATATATATATATATATATATATATATATATATATATATATATATATTATTAGTAAAAAAATAAATTAAAATTTTGTAAAATTAAAAACACAATATAATATTAAAAATAAAAATATAAAACAAGTAAAAATCTATAAAAATTAAATATAATTAAAAACCCATTGAAAAAAGAAAATATAAATAAAATATTATTAATTAGAAATAGTTATATTACATACCCTACGTTCTGTCTTCCAATGTTCAACACTCTACTACTTGCATTATACACATTTTTGTAGAGTTAAAATAAATTTCGACCTACATACACTTATCGTTTAATATAATTATGGGCTAATTGTTTCCTTTTAAGGATTGGTTAACACAACGTTTGCTAGGCTAGCATGTTAGCCTTAGCAGACCGAATCCTGAGTAATCAGATACCACATATTGAAAAACCACACTTAATCTAGTGATAAATAAATCGTCGTATTGACCAAGTGAATTTTACCAAAAAATTTTTATTTAGACTTCTAAACTATTGTGTATATAGTTCAGTATGGGAGTGTCGAACTCATAGAGGCAAACAATTTGAAACTAGGGTTAAACTATAGAAAACTAAGATTTGTTAGGTTTCCAAATTTTCATTTATTTTTAGGGATTTTTTTAGATTTTTATTTAATTTTTGTGAATTTTATATTATTTTTATAATTTTAAGTATTTTGTATTTTTTTATTTTAGAAAATGTTTTGCATTTATTATTTGATTTTTATTTTATTATTATGCCTTTAATTTTTTCTTATTTTCATGAGTTTTTAGAGGTTTTTAGAATTTTATGAGGCTTGATTTATTTTTTGTTGAAAATAATGTCATTATTGAAAATAGATTTTTATTTTTAGATTTTATTATCGTAAATAGGACTAAGATATTTTTATTTTATTTTTACTGAAAAGTAGGTGTAATTATCTTTAAAACAATATGTTGTATGTATCTTTGCGATTTTGATTGAGTTAGTTCTGACTTTTTAAACTTCTATGCATTTTTTATTGATTTTAATATTCAAGTTTTATTTTTTTTTGGTTTAATATGTGAAATACAGTAAAGTATACTAGGTATAATTTCTGTAGGATTTTTACAGGTGTTTTTATATTTTTTATGACTTTTAAAGTTTGTTATATTTTTATTTTTAAAGATTTATTGATAATAGAAAACTTTTTTATTTTTCAAAACTTGTTTAATACTATATATAACGTAAAATATGGTATTTTATATATTTTTATTATATTTTTATGTTCTATATTTTATTTATTGAGTATGTTATATGTATTGCAAAGGTATACTATTATAGGGGGTATGGTGGTAATTTTCTGGAAACCAAAGGGTATTGCACGTAAAATATCAGAAGTTGCGGGAATCAGCACAATTCTTCCACTGATCATGTGCTTCTCACGTGCAATCCTCTAGTAGAAGATCTGTGCGTGAAATCAAAGATCATCGGGGCAATCATGCAATTAGATATGTTAGGCACGTGATCTGCACGTGTTAGCCACTATCCTAGATATGTTTTTAAATAATCGAAACTTCAAGGGTGAGAATGCAAAATGCCCCAAAGATAACAGGCATGCATGTACGAAGCATGTGCACCACCTATTTCTAAGTGGTGGGCAACAAAGGATCTGGACTGTCCGATGTTCCCTGATCAAAGGGCTGGTGTTGATTTTGGGAGATGAAATGTTCTTCTCCAAATGCGCATAAGGTGATCGCGAGCAGCGATTCGTGCCGGATATTCTCTATGGCTTTGATATATTGCAGTGTTTTAGATGTTCGATGATGAAAGTCATTTTCCGGTTGTATCTTGCTCGTACGACGAAGGAATCTATGGATCGTTTCACAGTTCGATGAGAAAAGACGATCACTGTTAAGATCTAGGCACTTTCTCCATGTTGTATACCTATGCCTGTAGGTGAATCGAAGAGGCTCGAGGAATAACTTCGACCTGGATATTACATGCATAAGTGAATGAAAGTAGATGGAGGTTCGATCCTATATGCAATGAGGAATTAGATCGACAAAGTTTAGATTTAAACGATCTGATATGAGTAGCAGATGAAGAGATATGCAGATAAGCGGTAATTAACTTGATGAGATGGAAATTGATCAATACCAAATCAAATCGAATAGGAATAGAGAAATCAATATGCGAATAGAGGTACTGAGAAGAGAAGAGAGAGGTTTAGAAGAGAACAGAAGGAGGAAAAGGAGGAAACTTTGCTAACTTGAAAAACAGAGGTGGAAAGTGGATAGCGCATGTGGAGTGGGTATTTGCCTCTACGCCCGGCGGAGGCGGAGGCTGCTGCGTGGCAAATACATTTATCACTGGCAGCAATCATGCTGCACCTCGCCCTCCATGCTTCAATGACAATCGGACGCAGCTATCACTCTCACGCACCTCTCTCGGAGCTCACTGGAGGAAGCTGAAGATAAATGCCAGATGGAGCTCTCAGAAAGGGGATAGGGTCTATATATAGGGGAGGTTTCGTGGGGAGCACGACCGGAGGTGTGGTCACCGACGGAGGATAGTAGGACGGCGAGGTAGTTGGAGGAACGACCCAACGGCCGGGCTGTTGGGCGGTGGAAGGAGGAGGAAAAGGGAGCAGTGCTGGCGGAGGAAGAAAAAAGGGGAAAACGGGGGAAGAGGGAAGGAACATGAGAGAAAAAAATAAAATAAATTAAATTAGTTAAATAGAACAATTAGTATTTTAATACTTATATTTATTTAAAAGATAATTAGAGGGTTAATTACGTAATTAGCATTTATTTAATTAATTAAATATAATTTAGTGATATAATTAAAGAACATAATGAATAATTAAATAATAATTGATAGTTAAATAATAAATAAATAACTTAATTAATAAATTAATAATTAAATATTCAAATATTTTTTATTTAATTTAATTTTACAATAGAATAATAATAAAGTAGAAAAAATGGCATATATTAAATAATATAAATTAACGTACATTCTATAATTATACCAATATGGTGCCAAAACCCACATTTTGCATATTAACTCCGATTTTAGCAAAATCAGTGTCATTTGGCAGATAATTAAATAAAATAAATTTTAAATTGACTATCATTTGGTAGATAATTAAATAAAACCAATTTTAAAACTGAGTTTTCCCAATTCAGAATCCATATGGACGAGTTATGAGGTCCAGAAAATTTAGGTAATGGTTTCGTGTCTTCGGGATTTATTGTCATTCTGACTTAAATTATACTTTTATATTGTTCTAATGATTTTTATAAGCATTTTAGAAAATAAATTAAGTTAAATGAAGTTATGGATAATTAATTAGAAAATCTAAAAGTTTATACATATGGTACATATAGACAACATGTCCCAAACGTCAAAACTCACCTATTTTATTCTAATATTTTTTTATATTTTTGATAAATAGCATTAATAATAAAACAAAGTTTAAAATTGAGTTTGGTCAGTTTGGAGTTTTCTATAAATAGTTATGAACTTTGGAAGTCAGCTTTTACGCCCTTTTCGGTTCACCATAATTAATTATTTTTATATTAAATAATTTTTCCGATATTTTTATAAAATAATTTATATTTTTATGAACTACTTTTGTAAATTAAATATTTTGATTTAGAATTTTCTTGATGATAAATAAAATAGGTGAAATATTCACAAGGTGTAAAATGCGTTTATGTACAATGATGGTCTCGATTTTCTGACATTGTATAACTTTGGATCCTTACCTCTCCTACTTATTTATTTTATCGACCAAGTTAATATTGACCCAGTCTCGGAGTTAGGATCAATCTCTATATATTATATACATCCTTCTTTTTATTTTATTTTCATTTTTCTCTTTTTTATATTATTTTGCATAAAATAAGTGTTAAATATATAATATTAATATTTGTTGTTAAAATGCTAATTACCGGGAATTAGTGATTATTTACATGCATTTTACTAAGGATTTTAGCCAAAATGAAGAATTAAAGGCGATAAATCATAGATTCATCATTCCCCTAAATTTACCTTTGCTAGTCCCTTAGCAAACACTTTTTCTATAAATAAGTGCAAGCAAAAAGAAAAAGAAAAAGGAAAATAAAATAACTTATAATATGCTTGTTTCTTTAGATCGAATCTCACTTCACCCAAATCTAGAACTTGGATTAGACCTTTTGATTAATAGTATGTCAGAACTCTATTAGAATTAGGATTTAAGCCTCGACAACCCTCAAGTTCCACAAATCCTTATCCAGGTTCATCTCAACAACTAGCTCAGATCCACCTAATCATCTTGCAAACTTTTCGACTTTGAAAGAAATATGTACCGTGTGTGAAAGGTTTTAGCTCTTCCTGCTTTAGAGAAGCTAAGAAACCACCCATCCCAGTAATACACTCCCGTTGGACCCTCTTCCAGCTGCTCGATCCTCGAGGAGGGGGGTATATCCTTCTAAGGTCAGGTCGCATTGTATCCACAATCAAATATATAAAGAAGTAAGAAGAATAGAAAGAGAACTGGAGTGTGATCAGTGCCATCACATCTCCTTGTGAAGCTTGGCATGTTTAGCCAAGTGTCCACTAAGATAATGTAGGCTTTCTGAAGCTTGGACCATTGTGTCATATTGTATTTGGTGTATGACTTCTTTTTGATAGAAATGATTGTTGCACTGGATAGATCTTTTATGCCCCGACAGATATAGCATCTTTTCTTTACGTCCATTTTTGGGGTCTTGGAAAAAATTGTGCCAACCGATCCTTCCCTCATCCGAAGCTTTACTTCAACCCTAATCTCTCCCGTCTTTAGACGTCAACGCCACTAGACAATGATGGAAACACACTACCAAAATGGATTGCCTCTGCAGCCCCATGCATGTTGGGCTAAGTTCGGAGTGCATGAGTTCAAAATTGGTTCAAATGGAGAAGAGTTTAACTGATGACACTCGGTGTCCTACTTAGGCAAATTCAAGTTGAATTCAGAACATGGTCTCATGGAACCCAAAGAATTAAGTATAAAAGACCTGAAGAGTCTTAATTCCAGTTCCTAAAAAAGTTCCTTTTGAATTAAGTGGATTAAGGCCTAAACCAAGCTCTATTTATCAAACTTAGATCCATTCGGTTCAAGAATCAGACTTGTTCAGAAAAATGCGAATGAATGCAATCTTTTTTTATGAAGTAGATTTTTTAATTTAAACCATTTTAGTTGTTTTCAAAGAATTTTGCAAATTTTTATTGAGTTTTAACACTTTTTATTTTTAAGATCTTTTTGAAAAAGTTAGTGGATTAATTCAATTAACATAAATTTTACAAGAATTATGTACATTTTACAAAGAATTTTATACAATCTTTTTATATACAAGATTATATGGCTTTTATACAAGAATTTATACAAGAATTTTATATGTTTTAAATAATTAAGGATTTTATCCAAGTATTTTCCAATATATTTTTTAATATACAATTTTTAAGTCATTTTTAAATAAGTCATATTTATGGTTTTCTTTCAACTTATAGAAATCCAAAATATATACCCATACTTTTAGAGAGTCATATCATTAAAAGTATAATAAAGTACGAGTTATGGCTTCTAAAGTATATATAACATATTATATATATACACGACACTCCCCTATACTTAGAATGAACTATGTCCTCATATTAATCAGAAGAGTGGCAAAGGAAGACATAATAACGGCTAAGTACATATTAGTGAAAAGAATTCTATATTAGAATAGAAGTCAATCATCTCCTCTATACTTAGGATTAAATAATCCTAAGGATAGCAGACTCAAAATCGAAGATGATCAAGGTCAAGAGGATGTACACAATCAATGGCTTGTCTTGTCCCCCTATACTTAGGGTTAAATATCCCTAAGTATAGAGAAGAATATCAATAGATGAGGGACAAGCGAGAGAGCGGATGATACAAAAACTAGAAACGATCAAAAGTCGAGAATGAGCGATATTACCCCCTATACTTAGGGTAAAACACACCCTAAGTATAAGTAATGAAAGCGGCAATAGAACAGAATGATGTGAACAAACATCCTAAGTATAGCAAAAATCCTATACGAAATCTGGGTATGTAAGACAAATGGAAGAAAGAAAGAGTAAAATCAAAAATATATTCAAGGTAATCTTGAAAATCAGGTATGAGATGCAGAGTATAAAGAGTGAAGAGAACATCTCATACAAAATGAGTTGGGGCATCCTCAATGGTCGGCAGTTAATGAATAAGAAAAGGTTTCAACCGTTGACCATTAACTCGAAAGGTGGAATCAGACGACAACTCAGATATATTTATGCTACCATTGTCACACACCTTTCGCACAAGATATGGGCCTTTCCAATTGCTTTAAGTTCCCTGCAAATAGTTCAGTCTCACATCGAATAAATAAACTTTCTAGTCAGGCTCGAACTGCCTGTGGCTGATATGAGCATCATGCCACTCTTTCATCCTCTCCTTATAGTGTAGGCTACTTGTGAAGGCTTCGTCTCTTAACTCCTCCAAGGCTACCATTTCTGTTTGTCTCTGATCTCTCGCATCATCTAGGCCAAAGATAACCTCTTTCACTACCCACCATGAACTGTGCTTAATTTCTATAGATAAGTGGCATTGTTTGCCATAAACGAGTCGAAAGGGAGATGTACCCAATGGAGTCTTGAAGGATGTTCTATATTCCCAAAGAACCGAGTCCAAGAGCTGCAACCAATCTTTTCGGTCTGGGTGAACAACCTTCTGCAAGATCGTCTTTACCTCCATATTCAATACTTCGGCTAGACCATTCGTCTGAGGACGATACGGAGTAGCAACCTGATGGTCTATGCCAAACTCGTTAGCAAGTGCTCTTACCTTGTCATTGATGAAGTGGCTAGCCCCATCTGATATCAGAACTTGAGGGACTCTAAATCACGAAATGATATGCTTTCTCAGGAACTTGCAAACCATGTTTGCATCAGCGGCTCGGGTAGGAATAGCCTCTACCCAATGACTCACATAATCTACAGCCATAAGTATATACTCGAATCCCTGACTCTTACGGAATGGGACTATAAAGTCGATACCCCTTGCATCAAACACTTACCAGAAGTGAATTGGTTGCATCGGCATCATGTCTCTATATCCACAAGTACCCATTCTCTGACAGTCAGTACATCTCTTTACGAATGCGTGGGCATCCGCAACGAGCGTAGGCCACCAAGGACCGTATTGAAGAACCTTATGTGTTGTCCTCTTCCCTGAATGGTGTCCTATAGCTTCTAATCTATGGCAATACATGAGGACACTTTGGTATTCCTCCTAAGGAATACACCGACGCTAGACGAAATCCGCTCCTTCATGATAAAGGATCGGATCCTTCCAATGGTAAGACTTGGCTTTCGCGAGGAAAGTCTCAAGTCTCTACCTAGACCAACTTTGTGGGACTTTCTTAGCAACAAGAAAGTTCACAATGTCGGCATACCATGGAAGTGAGGCGACAACAAGAATCGCCTCATTGAAGAAGGTCTCGGTAATTGGTGCATCAAACTCAAAAGTCTTAGGTAATTCCCGGCAGGAGAGGTGATCCGCCGCCACATTCTTGACTCCAGGCTTATCGTTGATCATGATATCAAACTCCTAGAGTAGAAGGTTCCATCTAATCAGATGCGGTTCGGAATCCTTCTTATTCATTAATTACTTGATGGCGGTATGGTCAGTTAAAATGGTTACTTTAGATCGTAAGATGTGGGACCTAAATTTATCTAAGGTAAATACTACTGCTAGCATTTCTTTCTCTGTAATGGTGTAATTCCGATGAGCAGAATACAAAGTCTTGCTAGCGTAGTATATGACATAAGGTAAGCCATCCCTCCTCTATCCCAACACAGCCTCAACGACAGAATCGGAGGCATCCGCCATGATCTTGAATGGGAGAGACCAATCAGGTGGCTGAAGGACAGGATCCTCTACAACCATTTTCTAGAGATTGTCAAAAACTGAAAGGCACTTATCATTGAAAATAAACTTGGTGTCTTTCGCTAGAAGGTCATATTAGGGGTAATTTTGTCGAAGTCTCGAATGAAACATCGATAGAAACCGACATGCCCAAGAAAAGACCGTAACTGCTTCAAATTAGATGGTGGATTGAGTTTTTTATGATATCTACCTTGGTCAGGTCCATCTCCATGCCTCTGTTGGAGATGATGTGACCAAATACCATCCCGTGAGTCATCATGAAATGACTCTTCTCCCAATAAAGAACGAGGTTAACCTTTGTGTACCTCTGAACCATGCGGTCTAGGCTAGAAAGACAAGAATCAAAATCATTGTCATAGATCGAAAAATCATCCATGAAAACCTCCAAAATGTTGCCCACCATGTCTGCGAAAATCGAAAGCATGCACCTCTAGAATGTAGCTGGAGCATTACATAATCCAAAGGGCATCCGTTTGAAAGCATACGTTCCAAACGGACAGGTGAATATCATCTTTTCTTGATCTTCGAGTGAGATGGACACCTACTTATATCTTGAGTATCCACAAGGAAGTAATAATGGCTCTTCACAGCTAACCATTCGATGATCTGATCAATGAATGGTAGCGAGAAGTGATCCTTCTTGGTCACATGATTCAAACGTCTGTAGTCCATACAAACGCGCCAACAAGTTGGTACTCATGTAGCGATCTCCTCTCCGTCCTCATTTATCGTTGTAGAGATACCCGTCTTCTTTGGTACCACATGTAAAGGACTAACTCATTTGGAGTCAAAGATGGGATGGATAAAATCGATGCTCCACCACTTGGATATTTCCTTCATAACCACCTCTTGAAGATTCAAGTTCAGCCTGTGCTGAAACTCACAAGATGATTTGGCATCATCCTCTAGAAAGATGTGGTGGAAGCACAGAGCCGGACTAATCCATGGACATCCGATATTGACCACCAGATTGCCTTGAGATTCTTTTCAAGAATCTCCATCAGACATGATTCTTGATCTTCGGTCAGATCAGACGCGATGATGACCGGAAAAATCTTGGGCTCTCCAACAAGGAATCAGTATTTCATGCTTTGAGGTAGCTGTTTAAATTCAGGGGGAGAAGGAACAAGGAGAGCTGGTCTGACTAGGGACTAGGTATAGGCTACTAGGTCGGTGTACGTAAGCTCATCCTGCTCTGACTCAGAAAAATCTAGAGATTGCTCATCTGATTGCTGGATATTCTAAACTAGCTCGGTCTCCAGGCTGCTTGTAGGCTCATCTGAAATTGGATGCGGAACATACTCATCAAAAATCTACTAATCAAAGTCTACGTCTACATTAGAGGGATCATGATTGGAATAAAAAGATTGGAACTCAGAATGATCATCATCAGACTCGTCTGCCTCAGCCTTTAACTATATCTACTCCAAGATTATGATGTCCAATCTTCCATCATATAGTATCTGAAACTCAGACCCTCCTGAAGGTGTGATGAAAGAGCGTGTACTCGGTTCAGCCCAACTAGACTCATCGTCTATCTGCACGAAATCATGGTCCTGATGACTATCGACCCTATCATCAGATGCTCGCTCTGACTCTTCTGAGTTGGCTTTGAGGTCTTGGATCATCTCTATATGTATACTCTCGCCTTGGACGTGAAAGTACACCTTCCTAGTACCATAATCAAAGATGACCTTAGCTGGTGCCAGAAAAGGTCATCCTAATATGATCGGGGTATCGGTCACACATTCAGGGACTGTCATGTTCAATATGACGAAGTCCACAAGGAATTTCAAACCCTAAATGGTGATGATAACATCCTCAATTAATCCCTTAGGCCTCTTAACTGATCTATCAACAAAGTGTAAGACCATTCTGCTTGGCCGAAGAGGTCCAAACTCGAACTTGTCGAGTAAGGAATAAGGACAGAGATTAATTGATGATCCATTATCTAAAAGAGTATAATTAAAATTCTGATCAAGGATCGCGCGTCTAACATACGGTTCTCCCGTGTCTGATCGCTTGCCTGGGAGACGATTCTGGATGGCATGACAAGTCTCCTTGGTCAACACATGAATATCTGAGAAATGGTTGCGATGCCTCTTCTTTCTACAAACTGTAGTTCTCTCTTTGAGTCCTTTCTATATATGAGGGATGTGTGCCAAGGCTTATTAAAGAGTGAAATGAATGGTGAATTTATCGAGTATATCTTTCATCAAATCTAACATCTGAGTCTTTTTGGGGTTTTCTGTTTTATTTCCTTTTTCCAAGCAGAAGGCTTGGGGAAAAGGTATATGTACATCCTCCTTGTTAGTCTGTACAATAAGAGGATCAAAAGTAGAAAATTATTTTTTTTGAGAACGATGACTTGCTATGTGATTAGAACATGAAGACTCATGAGACCTAAGATGATCAACTATCTTATCTTTATTTCTCTTTTTGGATTTTTTTATTTTATACAGCCATAAGTATATACTCGAATCCCTGACTCTTACGGAATGGGACTATAAAGTCGATACCCCTTGCATCAAACACTTACCAGAAGTGAATTGGTTGCATCGGCATCTTGTCTCTATATCCACAAGTACCCATTCTCTGACAGTCAGTACATCTCTTTACGAATGTGTGGGCATCCGCAACGAGCGTAGGCCACCAAGGACCGTATTGAAGAACCTTATGTGTTGTCCTCTTCCCTGAATGGTGTCCTCTAGCTTCTAATCTATGGCAATACATGAGGACACTCTGGTATTCGTCCTAAGGAATACACCGACGCTAGACGAAATCCGCTCCTTCATGATAAAGGATCGGATCCTTCCAATGGTAAGACTTGGCTTTCGCGAGGAAAGTCTCAAGTCTCTACCTAGACCAACTTTGTGGGACTTTCTTAGCAACAAGAAAGTTCACAATGTCGGCATACCATGGAAGTGAGGCGACAACAAGAATCGCCTCATTGAAGAAGGTCTCGGTAATTGGTGCATCAAACTCAAAAGTCTTAGGTAATTCCCGGCAGGAGAGGTGATCCGCCGCCACATTCTTGACTCCAGGCTTATCGTTGATCATGATATCAAACTCCTAGAGTAGAAGGTTCCATCTAATCAGATGCGGTTCGGAATCCTTCTTATTCATTAATTACTTGATGGCGGTATGGTCAGTTAAAATGGTTACTTTAGATCGTAAGATGTGGGACCTAAATTTATCTAAGGTAAATACTACTGCTAGCATTTCTTTCTCTGTAATGGTGTAATTCCGATGAGCAGAATACAAAGTCTTGCTAGCGTAGTATATGACATAAGGTAAGCCATCCCTCCTCTATCCCAACACAGCCTCAACGACAGAATCGGAGGCATCCGCCATGATCTTGAATGGGAGAGACCAATCAGGTGGCTGAAGGACAGGATCCTCTACAACCATTTTCTAGAGATTGTCAAAAACTGAAAGGCACTTATCATTGAAAATAAACTTGGTGTCTTTCGCTAGAAGGTCATATTAGGGGTAATTTTGTCGAAGTCTCGAATGAAACATCGATAGAAACCGACATGCCCAAGAAAAGACCGTAACTGCTTCAAATTAGATGGTGGATTGAGTTTTTTATGATATCTACCTTGGTCAGGTCCATCTCCATGCCTCTGTTGGAGATGATGTGACCAAATACCATCCCGTGAGTCATCATGAAATGACTCTTCTCCCAATAAAGAACGAGGTTAACCTTTGTGTACCTCTGAACCATGCGGTCTAGGCTAGAAAGACAAGAATCAAAATCATTGTCATAGATCGAAAAATCATCCATGAAAACCTCCAAAATGTTGCCCACCATGTCTGCGAAAATCGAAAGCATGCACCTCTAGAATGTAGCTGGAGCATTACATAATCCAAAGGGCATCCGTTTGAAAGCATACGTTCCAAACGGACAGGTGAATATCATCTTTTCTTGATCTTCGAGTGAGATGGACACCTACTTATATCTTGAGTATCCACAAGGAAGTAATAATGGCTCTTCACAGCTAACCATTCGATGATCTGATCAATGAATGGTAGCGAGAAGTGATCCTTCTTGGTCACATGATTCAAACGTCTGTAGTCCATACAAACGCGCCAACAAGTTGGTACTCATGTAGCGATCTCCTCTCCGTCCTCATTTATCGTTGTAGAGATACCCGTCTTCTTTGGTACCACATGTAAAGGACTAACTCATTTGGAGTCAAAGATGGGATGGATAAAATCGATGCTCCACCACTTGGATATTTCCTTCATAACCACCTCTTGAAGATTCAAGTTCAGCCTGTGCTGAAACTCACAAGATGATTTGGCATCATCCTCTAGAAAGATGTGGTGGAAGCACAGAGCCGGACTAATCCATGGACATCCGATATTGACCACCAGATTGCCTTGAGATTCTTTTCAAGAATCTCCATCAGACATGATTCTTGATCTTCGGTCAGATCAGACGCGATGATGACCGGAAAAATCTTGGGCTCTCCAACAAGGAATCAGTATTTCATGCTTTGAGGTAGCTGTTTAAATTCAGGGGGAGAAGGAACAAGGAGAGCTGGTCTGACTAGGGACTAGGTATAGGCTACTAGGTCGGTGTACGTAAGCTCATCCTGCTCTGACTCAGAAAAATCTAGAGATTGCTCATCTGATTGCTGGATATTCTAAACTAGCTCGGTCTCCAGGCTGCTTGTAGGCTCATCTGAAATTGGATGCGGAACATACTCATCAAAAATCTACTAATCAAAGTCTACGTCTACATTAGAGGGATCATGATCGGAATAAAAAGATTGGAACTCAGAATGATCATCATCAGACTCGTCTGCCTCAGCCTTTAACTATATCTACTCCAAGATTATGATGTCCAATCTTCCATCATATAGTATCTGAAACTCAGACCCTCCTGAAGGTGTGATGAAAGAGCGTGTACTCGGTTCAGCCCAACTAGACTCATCGTCTATCTGCACGAAATCATGGTCCTGATGACTATCGACCCTATCATCAGATGCTCGCTCTGACTCTTCTGAGTTGGCTTTGAGGTCTTGGATCATCTCTATATGTATACTCTCGCCTTGGACGTGAAAGTACACCTTCCTAGTACCATAATCAAAGATGACCTTAGCTGGTGCCAGAAAAGGTCATCCTAATATGATCGGGGTATCGGTCACACATTCAGGGACTGTCATGTTCAATATGACGAAGTCCACAAGGAATTTCAAACCCTAAATGGTGATGATAACATCCTCAATTAATCCCTTAGGCCTCTTAACTAATCTATCAACAAAGTGTAAGACCATTCTGCTTGGCCGAAGAGGTCCAAACTCGAACTTGTCGAGTAAGGAATAAGGACAGAGATTAATTGATGATCCATTATCTAAAAGAGTATAATTAAAATTCTGATCAAGGATAGCGCGTCTAACATACGGTGCTCCCGTGTCTGATCGCTTGCCTGGGAGACGATTCTGGATGGCATGACAAGTCTCCTTGGTCAACACATGAATATCTGAGAAATGGTTGCGATGCCTCTTCTTTCTACAAACTGTAGTTCTCTCTTTGAGTCCTTTCTATATATGAGGGATGTGTGCCAAGGCTTATTAAAGAGTGAAATGAACGGTGAATTTATCGAGTATATCTTTCATCAAATCTAACATCTGAGTCTTTTTGGGGTTTTCTGTTTTATTTCCTTTTTCCAAGCAGAAGGCTTGGGGAAAAGGTATATGTACATCCTCCTTGTAAGTCTGTACAATAAGAGGATCAAAAGTAGAAAATTATTTTTTTTGAGAACGATGACTTGCTATGTGATTAGAACACGAAGACTCATGAGACCTAAGATGATCAACTATCTTATCTTTATTTCTCTTTTTGGATTTTTTTATTTTATACATTTTTTTGTGTTTTTCAATCATCATCACTGTACAGAAAGAATGGTAAAGCAGTTACAGCGGCATCAGACTCTGGTTGCTTCTCATCCATCTTGGTGGCATCATCACCACCATCGACGCCCTCAAAGGGAGAGGTAGCATCAGCACAGTCTTCATCAAACTCAACAGGCTCACTTATATCATCAGGTGTTCCTTCATTGAGACTAGTTAAGCATCTGCCTGTTGGCATCCTATCACTCCTAAGAGAAATAAAATCAGCTTTATCAAAATAAAAGAGAATCATCTGAAAGTACCTGTGACTGGAGGGTGGGTTCTATCAGGTGTACCTACTCTAACTTCCTCTTTATACTTTTTGGATTTTGCTCTATCTGAGCAGGAATAACATATTTCCATTTGACTGTTTTTGAAACATGGTTCTTAAATTCATTCATTTCTTGCCTAAATACGACCTGTTGGTCGGTGATCAGATTGGCAAGATGTTCAAGAGCCAGGTTAATCATGGAAGGGACTATGAGACCTGGGTGAGTCACCTCGGTGATACTGAGGCTGTTATGGAGCTGACTACTATTGTGGAAGGTAAGATTGTTGATATTGCGATGGATATGAGTTCTTCATCCACTGAGTGGGTTGGTACTAACGAGGACCAGAATGATGTTGTGGTTCTCTGTTCTACCCCATTTGTACCTGTGCCTGCTATTGGGAAGAGGCATCTCCGGATGACCAACGAAAACCAAGACGATTGCGACGGATCCCTGGTTATTGTTGTTGGTTGTACCAGATCTCATTGACCTCCATCAATGGTTCAGACATCTCAGAATAAGCAAGGGGCATAGATGCTAGTGGTTGGTCACTCTGATACACCACCATCTAGGTGTCAGATGATGCGGTCTACTGGTGCTGCAGGTAAGCTAGAGACCGGTACGTCGGCTCAGAATACACATGGTATATGTGTTGAACTGGTGGTTGCGGAAGAATTCCTCGATCTCTGCTTCATGAGTCAGCTTGTGATCTAGATGACTTGTTGGAATTAGCTTGTACTTATGAAGGCACAAGATTTGTGTGTTCAGATCACTAAGGCATCTCTCAAGCTCACCGATTTTATCGAGCTTGTCCAAATTCTAGCACTTTTTCTCTATGATCTCCATACGGTCCAACTTCTGGTAGATAATCCAATATCCACTGATGAGGATTTGGAATGGGTGGGAAAAACAGAAGAAGGAGCCCCCTCAATTTGTGCCACGCGGGAGTGCTGGTGGTAAGTCGATGGCTTTGTTTGAGTGTAGAACTGAGTCTGAGACATTGTGGTATAATTCTCAGCCATCTCCTTGTAGATGGCCCAGACTTGGTCCTCATGCTTGGAGAAATATGAGCTCCCGCAAGAGGCATTTATCAGCCCCTGTAGCTCAGGTGCAATCCCACAAAAGAAGCATCTGAACTAGGTCCGGCTTCGAGATCTCGTGGTGGGAACACCTATCCATGAGCTCTCTAAATCGATTCCATGCTTCATGGAACTATTTGTTTCCATCATGGTGAAGTTGCTTATCAAAGCTTGTGCATCATTCGTGTGACCGAGTGGGTAGTACTTATTCAGATATTCAGTCCTTAATTGCTCTCACGTCGACATGTATCTCCCTAGATGCTTCAGCCAATTGGCTGCTCTGTTCACAGGGGAGAATGAAAACACTATCAATTTGATGGTGTCCTCATTCACATACTGATCATGCATGGTACTACAAATCAACTCGAATTCTTGTAGGTGCAGATAAGGCTCCTCCGTAGATAGCCCGTGAAACTTGGGCAACAATTGGATGGTTTGTGGACGGAGCTCAAAGTTTCCACGGATGACATGGAGACAGATCCACCAATGTTTAATCGTAGCTCCTGGGTTTTAGAGCTGCTTCATCGTGCGATTTAGATCTAGTGGATGTCTCTTTGCTCCAATATGTTCATCAACCTCAGCTCCTGGGATTTCAGCATCAAGAGTCTCTCTCTGGACTCTCAGTTGTATCAGCTTTGCTCGGACGCCATTCATCAATCTTCCTTGCTCCTTGATTTGATTATGCATCTGCTCAAGGGATACTAGAAGACCATTGTTTATTGTTGCCTGATTGATCACTACTGAGGTAGTTTGCAGTTGTTGTGGTCCCTTCTCAGCCATGTCTTCTAGAAAGGGAAAATAATACAGATCAGGTTCTTCTAGGTTGATGTGCAACTGTGGGTAAAAAAGAGTGTTCTCTCAAACCAAGGTTGATGATGATAAATGAGGACAAGAAGATGGCGAGGGAAGAGAGCTTCCAGGGTTGGAATCACACATAGAAGAGGATGTGCGATGAGATTTCTATTTGGGAAGAAGGATATCCCAATCCGATCTAGATGGATGAATAGGTACTCGAGAGAGCGGATCGGTCAATGTTGACCGAAGAGATCACCTATCCATCATCTTGATAAGACATATGATTGGTTATAGATCTGAAAGATGGGACTAACACCTTAAAAATCGAACTCAAATCAAACCTTGGATCACCAACTCAACCTAGTGATGACCGTAAAAAAACTCGATCGTTAATCTTTTTGATTTTAGGGTTAATGTGCATTACAAATCTTCTCACAGATTATGCGAGCTAATATGTGCCAGATACTTCCCCGGAAGACTGTCTCGAGTTCTTACAGATAATCACATATTCTCATCCAGTATGGGAGTAAGTAGGGACCGTTTTCGGTAACCCGTGTTACTTGAGGACGGAGCCACACACAAGGTCATCTAAACCTCCCACTCTGCTAAGGAAACTCGGACCATTTCTGGCTACCCGAGAGTCCCCATTGAAGAGTAAGGGATTAACGATATGAAATCAGTAGTATTCTAAAAGAAATTCGAGCTCTGGATGTAGCATTATGGGTTGTCTTTCACTCACAAATCTGGAGAGTACCTCTCAGACATTCATTGGGGATTTCTCACCCAAAACAAGTGGAGCCCATTACATTTATTTTTAGAGTCAGATAAAATTAGCAGTCCTTATTTATTTTTTAGGTTATCATTTTTTTTATTTTTCTCAACAACGTCTAACCATTTTTCTTTTTAATTTTCACCTAGGTGACAAGCATACAACTAGGTTGCACATACTAAATCTACATACGGAGGCACAGACAAAAAAATCAAAAAATCCTTAACAAACACCTAGCCTCTAGTGAGCGCTCGGGCGATCAAAGCTAAGTGATATCAAGGATTGTTGCGACCTCAACCACCCGAGCTAGACTCAACAGGAAAATAAAGACCACAAAGTAAACAATCAAGCTCAAAAATCTAATGTAGCGGTCTCCGCTATTTATTTATCCTAGTATAGTGATCAGGGTCGAACACAAGGAACACGAGCGAAGCCTATGAAGTAGTCGAGAATCAGAAAATAAAAGGCATCTTTTTGTGGTTTTTAAGTTGCATTTCTTTTAATAAGAAATCAACTAAAAAGATAAAGAAAATCAAACTTCAACAATTTTTATTAAGACTAAAAATGTGCAAAAATTAGAAATAAAATTATTTTTATATTTTATAAAATGCAAATGTTTTTGGTGATTTTATGGTATTTTTCAGATTTTTAGATAATTTTCTAAAAATGAAAGAAATGAAATCAGGACAACCAATGCACAACCAGGACAAAAATACAAGTTAAAAATACTTAAAATGTCTTAATGTCCTGGATAGCAATTTTATACCAAAGCAAATAAAATTTTCTACCTACATAAACTATAATTTCGTTTTTTTTTTATTTTTTGAATTTTTAATAATCTATATATGGGTTTTAATCTTTTATGATTTTTAGGGTTTTATAAAAGATAATGCTACAAAAATGGCACTGGAGTGAAAACACACTAAAACAAACATACATGAATTTTTATGGAATTTGTTAGGGTATTTTTATATTTTTTGATATTTTATAAAATAGACAGACACGTTTTTAGGGGGTTTTGATTTTTAGAAAAAAAATCAAATAAAATCAAATCGAGTCAGAAAAATCACCAAAAATATTAAACATTAGCATGAGCTAATGGTAATTTTGGGGGAATTTTTAGAGTAGATTCAATAATTATTTGATTAAAAACAAAACACACAGCAGACAGGCACCTACTTGCGATTATTGAAAAGTTGCAAGCCAATCTGTAACACAATAAGAACCCAGGGATAATATTGCAAAAAATCCCGGATAAACATGCCCACCACACGTAATCTCAGTTCACATGGGTATAACTGTAAATATCTTAAACTTTCATTCAATCCAAAATAGCTCGAAAGTTCAGGGAATTACATGCAAATAACCCAGATGAGCACATGAGACTGCACATGAATTCAGTTACGCGGGACTAAAATGCAAATATAATAAGTGCAAGGGTCCACATGTAAAATATCCAAACTATTTTAAACTACTACAACTAATTACAAGACTAAGCAAGAAAAGTCAAAACAGCAAGGGTCGAAGTGCAATTTACCCTTTATTACTAGCGATCCAACGACCGATGGAGATCCACTAACGTGTGGACGGTCAGGATGGCTGGATACCCCTTTAGCAATGAACGGATGCTGGAGGATCCTCAAATGGATCTAACGGTCGAGGCTCTCCTGTAAATGGATGGTAAGGATCGGAACTGGAGCGGGCCTCGATCGGACGGTGGAGGCAATGCCTGGAAGATCCATCGTAGAACTCGCCTCTGATGAGTTTCGATCGATGATATCACGCTAATACGACGTCCTCCGAAGCTGCTGTGGTAGGGGAAAGGTCGGTGCAGATGGTCTGCAGATACTGGTAGGCTCAGAAGGGTCCGAGATCTCATAGAAGGGCCCGACGAGGCGTGAAGAGCTGGAGCTGTTATGCCTCCTCAAGTCGACCTCCAGATGAGGTCTGGATGCATCCACCCCCTGTGAGGTATAATATGTGCTCAGAAGGGGATCCTCTGGCGGGGGTTCGGACGCCAAAATGCTCAAAAACCAAATGGGTGATAGATAGACGGTAGGTCTCCGGCGAGTGGGGGATTCGACCTGTGTGGATGCTCCAGACCGATGGCTGGAGCAACGCAAGGGGTTGCGGAGCAGTCGGAGAAATGAAAGGATGTCGAAGATGGGGTGTAAGTAGGTCAAGGTGGCGGAAGCGATGAAATGGGTATGGGTATCGTAGATGCTCGGTCTCGTGGGGAGAAGATCAAATCAATGGGAAATAAGCGAGAAATGATGTACCTGGAAGTGGAGTAGTACACCTGGGAATGTGGATTGGCCTCAATGGTTGACGTTGCCAGAGGCTGTAACTCCTTGCAGCAGAGCAAGGACAAACCTCGTCGGACCTAGGGTATCCACCCTCCAAATGTTGTCCTTATCCTCTCCTTCTCTTGTTGTCACTCTAGAAAAGGGAAAGCAGGCGCAACCGAAGAAGTGGAGCAGCCAAAGGTGCATAACAAGGAAGGGATCATGCAAAATATATAGGCGAGGGAGGTCCGAGAATATGGAAATAATACCAGCGAACTGAGGTGCGGATCTAGTAGAGAAAGATCGGGCGAGGGTCAGTGATCTGCGTCCTCAATCTGGGGCGAAGTTTTGGGCGAAGAGAAGGTCGGGTCGGGTCTAGGAAATTGGGAGAAAAACGATCAAAACCCTGCTTCGGCGAAAAGGGGATCTGGGAGGACCAGTTGACCGAAGTCATCACTCCTCGCTGGGCCAATCAGGGACAGCCTAGGATAAGGACAAAAACCACTAGAGGACAAAATAGCGAGTTAAATAAAGCTAATTAAATATAAAAAATAAATGAATTTAAATAAAAATTGTAAAAATGAAAATTATTTGTTATTTTTCAAGGAATTTTTCTATGATTTTTAATTATTTTTACGAAAAATAAATTAGGGTATATACAGTATATAGTCGTATATACAAGTACAATATACCTATGTTATTTGTACAATTATTTTTATTTTTTTATTTTTACACCAATACTCTCATTTTGTATTTTATTTATTTACAGGATATTTTTGGAAGTTCAAAATAATTTTTATTTTATTATTATTATCTATTTATTTGTATCCATTAAATAGAGGGTGAATGATATATACATGTATTCTGTACAAGTGGGAAAAACTTTTATTTTAATTTTTATTTTATTTTATTGCCTTTTGTTTTATTTTTAGGATTATATACAAAGAGGTAAAAAGAATATTTTATTTTTATTTTGTCAAGAATAATTGTTTCTTTATACAAATAATATGTACAATATAGAGTAGGCCCTATCTCTCTCTACTTATTTTTATTTGGCGATCAGGTCAATGCTGGACCTTCTCTTGGGGTTCGGGTCACTCTGTATTTAATCTAAATATCCCCTTCCTTTTTCTTTTCATTTATACTTTTATTCTTACACAAATACATGCTAATTATGCAATATTAACAAATGCATGCATAATGCTAACTTATTGTATTTACATTTATTTACATGATGCTTTGCCTAGATAAATAGCTAAAATAGAAAGAACAAAGAGTGAGAATCAGGGATTCATCACCCTCCCTATACTTTGCGTTTGCTAGTCCCTTAGCAAACACTTATTTGAAAAAGAAGTGAAAAAGAGAAAGAAAAGAAAAAGAAGGAGAATCAAGGTTGATTATTAAACTTATCTTCATTAAATTGGAGTATGGAGCTCAGTCAGACCTTTGGATTATTAGTTTGTCGGAACCTTATTTGAACTAGGTTTAAGACTCAACAGCCTCTAAGTTCCACAATCTATGGTCAAGACTCCTCAATAATCCATATCAGAACAAGTCTACATACACAAACTCTAATGACCATGAATCTTTTCTTGTACGGTGGAAGTGTTATGTAGCTCCCACCTCAGAAATGAAATTGTAACAGCCTCCCTTAACAAAGGTAGCTCTAATCCCCTAGTCTGACAGCTCTTTCCTCGAGGAGCGGGGTATTCCCTTCTAAGTTCAAGTTCAACCAGCTCAAGAAGAGGGGAAAGAAGAGAATGGACCATGGCCAGTGTAGCCACGTATCCTTGGGATCCTAACCAGTGTAGCTAAGTCTCCCGATGAAAGCTTCATGAGATGAGAATGGGTAACGTAAGCTTATTTGGCTATATACACTCCGACAGGTATTTCATTTTCTATCAGACATGCCACTTTTTGGAGTTTTTCTTTCTTTTGCACTTTTTTATATGCATGTGTACAACATATCAACATGGTGCAACATATATGCATAAGGACTTTTTCCTCTTGAGCCAGTAGACTATCCCTCTTTTGAAGCATTATTGCAACCCACAACTCCTGTCTTTAGACCTCAGCACCGCTAGACCAAGTTGAGGTGCACTTCCTTCCCTAAGAGAAGATAAGTGGTTTTGCCTAGAAGTACTACCCTCGTATGCTACCCCAAGCTAAAGGAAACTGCCTCCTCACCATCTCATCTGTGGAGAGCTATGTGTAAGGCGCCGGTGCAAGTAAAGCCATTGCATGTGAGAGCCATGTGTGTGTCGTTAAGCAATCTACTTAGTCTCATCAAGTTGACATGTGATCATAGCCTAGTGGACTCACAGAATTAAGTCACCAATGGACCTGAAAAGTTTCAACCCCAAATCCTATAAGGTTCCTCTTAGAATTAAGGGGATTAAGGTCTTAACCATGCTCTATTTTCTAATTTAATTTCAGACTAGTTTAAATGTCAACTATGATTCAGAAGAATGTACAAGTATATACAAAAATCTTTTTATGCAAAAATTTTGAAAATGTGCAAAATTTTTGAAAATGTTTGAATGTATGCATGGATGTAGAAGTTTTGCAAACTATTGACAAATATTTACACACGGGTTTTTGCAAACTTTTATTTTTCAAACATTTTACAAAAATTGTGTACTATGTACATAGTTTTGATACCAAAAATATTTACGGACTTTTTACAAACAAAACATTTTTACAAACATTGATACAAAAATAGTTTTTATAAATTGCTATGTATGTGCAAGAAAGATTTTTATGTACAAGAAAAATTTTAAAATTTTTACGATTTTTTAATAGTTGATTTTATCCATCCTATTTATTAACACACTTACACAAAGTACGAGTTGTGGCTAAAGTGTATATGTAATATATACAACACCCCCCTATACTTGGCTCGAACGATGTCCTCAGAGTGAACAAAGAGCAATGAAGAAGAATACATAACTCGTGCTTAGTATAGGGAAGTGAAAAGGAAAGCTATACTACAATGACGAATCAAATAATAGAATGAAGAGGGCTCGGTGGTTCGCCCTATACTTAGGATCAAATAATCGTAAGTATAGCAGACTGTGTACAAAGGGAAAACCGAGTGAAAGGATGTACAGAGTTTACCTCCCCTATACTTAGGGTGAAATATCCCTAAGTATAGGCAACAAAACAGAGGTAAAAAGAATCAAAAGAATAATCAAGAATCCAACACCCCCTATACTTAGGGTAAAGTGCACCCTAAGTATAGCATAATCACAAGATGCAGATGGGGTGATAAACTATAGAATGAGATGATATGGACATCTGGATCTATACAAGGGAGAAGACAGTGATCATCAAGCACGACATGCAACTGATGTGAGTCAAAGAGCACATCTCATGCAAAATGAATCGTGGCGACGTCAACGATAAGCGGCTCATGATCTAGATATTGTTTGAGGCGCTGACCATTAACACGGAAGGTGGACTCAGATGACATTTCAGATATGTCGATACTACCATTTCCATGCACCATTCGGACCATATATGGCCCTTTCCACTTACTTTGCAATTTCCCTGGAAATAGTCGAAGCCTAGCATCAAGCAACCATACTCTCTGATCTGGATCAAACTGCTTATGGCTGATATGAGAATCATGCCATACATCTACTCGCTCCTTATATTGTAGGCTGCTCGAAAAGGTTGTATCTCTAAGCTCCTCTAGGGTTACCAATTCTGCCTTCCTTTGATCACCTATACTTTTTGGATCTAATAATATGTTAGTGACAACCCAAAGTGACTTATGCTTGATCTCAATAGGTATATGGCAGGACTTTCCATAAATGAGACGAAAGGGAGACATACCCAAAGGAGTCTTGAAGGAAGTCCGATATGCCCACAAGACCGAGTCCAAAAGCTATGACCAATCCATTCTGTCTGGGCGGACTACCTTCTGCAATATCATCTTCATCTCCCTATTCGATACTTCATCAAGACCATTGGTCTGAGGATGATATGGAGTGGTAACTCGATGGTCTATGATGAACTCGTTAGCAAGGGCCTTTACCTTGTCGTTAATAAAGTGAGACCCCCATCAGATATCAATACTCTAGGCACCCCGAACCGGGAAATGATATTCTTCCTCAAAAATTTGCAAACATTCTTAGCATATGCAGTTCGGGCGGGTATGGCCTCAACCCAACGACTCACATAATAAATAGCCAATAGAATGTACTCGAATCCCTGACTCTTAGGGAATGGACCCATGAAATCGATGCCCCATACGTCAAAAACCTCACAGAAGTGAATGGGTTGCATCGACATCATATCACGTTGTCCACAAGCGCCCATCCTTTGACAATCAGTATATCTCTTCACGAATTCATCAGAATCCTTGAAGAGGGTAGGCCGGATTGGAGCACTTTCTGTGATGTCCTCCTCCCAGAATGATGTCGCCCATGCCTCAAGCTTGTGGTAGTATGTGAGGATGCTATGGGGCTCCTCCTGAGGAATGCACTGACGCCAGACGCTATCCCCTCCATCATGATAAAGGATGGGATCCTCCCACTGGTAGGACTTGGCCTTTGCAAGGAAGGTCTCAAGTCGCTGCCTGGGCCAACCTTGCGTGACTTTCTTGGCAACAAGATAGTTCACAATGTCGGCTACCATGGTAGTGAGGCGATAGCAAGGATCGCCTCATCTAGGAAGGTCTCAGAAATAGGATCAATCTTCTCAGAATCTTCAAGATTTTCCAAACGAGAGAGATGATCCGCCACAACATTCTTGACTCCAGGTTTATCCTTAATCTCAATGTCAAACTCCCAGAGTAGAAGGATCCACCTAGTCAATCTTGCTTTGACATCCTTCTTTGCCTTGAGGTGCCTGATGGTGATATGATCAGTAAAGATAGTCACTTTGGATTCAAGAATATATGATCGAAATTTATCCAAGGAAAAGACTACGGCTAGCATCTCTTTCTCCGTGACAGTGTAGTTCTGCTGCGTGGCATCCAATGTACGGCTAGCGTAGTAAATGGTAAATGGTACTACATCCCTCCTCTGTCCTAGCACTGCCCCTACGGTAAAATCGGAGGCATCCGTCATGATCTCGAATGGAAGAGACCAATTAGGTGGTTGAAGGTCAGGAGCCATAATAACTAAGCTCTTGCGAGTCTCAAATGACTCAAGACACTTACCATCTACAATGAACTCGATGTCTTTTATCAGCAGATCAGTCAACAGTCGGGCAATCCTACTGAATTCGTGAATGAAACGTCAGTAGAAACCGACATGCCCCAAAAAAGACTTTAACTATCGCAGGTTGGACGATGGATTGAGTTTCCTGATGATATCCACCTTGGTCGGATCAAACTCCATGCCTCTGTTGGAGATGATATGACCAAGTACCTTCCCTTGAGTCACCATGAAGTGACTCTTCTTCCAAGATAAAACAAGATGAACCTCAATGCAGCGCTGAAGGACGCGATCTAGGCAGTCAAGACAACCATTAAACCTATCACCGTAGACCGAAAAGTCATCCATGAAGAACTCTAAACAGTCACCCAATATGTCCGAGAAAATGGACAACATGCACCTTTGGAATGTCGTCGGGGCGTTACATAGACCAAAGGGCATCTGTATGAAAGCATAAGTCCCAAACGGACAGGTGTATGTCGTTTTGTCCTGATCTTCTGGCGCTATGGCCACCTGATTGAATCCGGAGTACTTGTCAAGAAAATAGTAGTGACTCTTCACAGCTAGCCTCTCTATAATCTGATCAATAAAAGGTAATGGGAAATGATCCCTCTTGGTGGCCTGATTCAATCGTCTGTAGTCCACACAGACCCTCCAAGAAGTAAGTACCTGGGTAGCTATCTCCTCTCCAAACTCGCTCACAACTGTAGTGATGCCCATCTTCTTGGGCACCACGTGTAATGGACTAACCCACTTGGAGTCAGAGATGGGGTATAGATAAAATCGGTGCTCCACCATTTCGAAATCTCCTTCATGACTAACTCTCAAAGATTCAGGTACAGCCGTCGCTGAAACTCACGCAATGGATTAGCGTCCTCTTTGAGATAGATATGGTGGGAGCACAAGGCCGGACTTATCCCCTGGAGATTAGCTACGCTCCATCTTATTGCCTTGCCATTCTTTTTAAGAATCTCCATCAAACGAGACTCTTGCTCTCCAGTCAAATCTGCTGAGATAATGACTGGGTACATCTCATGCTCGTCCTTAAGGAATCTATACTTCAGCGACCGTAATAACGGTTTCAGTTCTGGACAACTGGGAGCGGGCAAATATACCTTCTTAAATGTATGAGTGAATACCACCAGATCTGCATGTGATATCTCTCGCTGATCACGAATATCTGATGAAGCCGACCCTATTGGTGTATCTGTAATCTGTGTCGGCTCAATCTCCACCCGAGTTGTTGGCTCTGTTGGAATCAGAAAAGGCAACAACTCATCAAATTAGGCCCAATCTATATCTAAAACCAAGGGATTTGAATCTGAATCACAAGAAATGTACTCTGCCTCACTGTCCTAAACACGATCTTCTGCCTCGAATGTGTCCTCTGCCAAAAGTGTGCTCTCCAAACTCTCCTCTGCTGGGATCTGTGAATCTGCAGTATCTGAAGGTAAGAGGAGGGCTTGAGAAAAGGGATCAGACCAAGCGGCTTCATCACCAGTGATCACAAAGACACACTCTTGGTGGACGTCTCGCTCTGCCTCTGTCATCTGCTCTATATCACTGTGCTGGTCTGAGCAAGCCGAATCTCGTGCTCTGGTCTCGTTGATCGTCTCTATTTCTATACTCTTGCCCTCAACGCAAAAGAAAATATACCTTTCCACTATCATGGTCAGACACCGCCTTGACTGTGGCCAAGAATGGACGTCCTAGAATGATGGGGGTATCAATCACAGACTCAGGGATCTCCATGTCCAACACAATGAAGTCCACGGGTAATTTCAGGCCCTGAATTGTGATGGGCACGTCCTTCAAAAACCCCTTCGGCCTCTTGACAGATCTATTGGCAAACTAAAGGATCGTCCTGCTCTGTCGAAGAGGGCCAAACTCGAATAAATTGAGCAAGGCTGCCGGAATAAGGTTGATGGAAGAGCCACTGTATAATAGAGTCCGATCAAATCTCTGCTCATGAATATGGCATCTGACATAGGGAGCTCCTGCATCTGGCCTCTTGGCTGGCAGACGGTTATGGATGGTGAAGCAAGTGGCACGAGTGAGCACATGGATTTGGTTCTTCTTCCTGTGGATGGTGGTCTTCTCTCTCAAGTTCGTCTGGAAGAGAGGGATGTGCTCAAGTGCCTCCTGTAGAGTCAGCTGAATCTTAAATCTATCAATCATCTGTTGGCTGAACTCTAATTGCTGATCTTTTTTTGGATTTTCTTTTTTACTCCCCTTATCCAAGCAGAGTGCTTGAGGGAAGGGGATAGCTGGTCCTTCCTCAAATAGAGGGTTAGGAATGGGTTCCTACTGCTAAGAAGGAATAGAATCCATACAAGTATCATCATGCACCACATATGGACTCGAAGATGGAGAACCCTTTCCTTTATTAATTTTTTTGGTATTTTCTATAAAGTCCCAGGGTACAAAAACTGGAGAAAACACTATTGGAATAGAAGGGGCAGCCTCAGTATCACCAACGGCATCAGGAACTACGACATCACACTGCACTCTAGCTCAGCATTTGGATCTCTGGTGGCATCAGTACCACCCTCTACATCTGGGGACGCGACGGCCTCAGTGCCGTCGGTTGGATCAACATCCTTGGTGGCGTCGGTACCACCGTCATCATCATCCTGAGCAGCATCAGCATTGCTATCCTCCTCGTCCGGCGCTCTTGCATCCTCGTGATGTCGTCGCACAGACGAGGCACCGTCGGCTGGCATCCTACCGCTCCTAAGTGTAACAAAGTCAGCATCAAATGTATATGAAGCAATATCACCCAATAAATCACTAGGAGTGGTAGTCTCTGTGAACTATACCTGCTCAGATTTTCTTTTTAATTTATTCAGGTTGGGCTCGATCTAAGTGGGTATGGTGGCCTTTCCTTTGATGATCTCCCTCATCTCTTGGCGGAACTCGTCCATCTCCCGCATGAATGTGGCCTGCTGGTCGGAAAGTAGGCGGTCTAGATCATCGAGTGTAGGGTTCTCATAAGCTGGCCCATTAGAATCGGACAGGTTGCCTCTCTGAAAGTGAGGTTGATGCTGGGAAGGATGAGGGAGAAGCTGAGAATACTACTAAGGCGGTTGCTGGGGTTGCCTCCACGGATGTCCTTGTTGGTAGGGACGAGGACTCGACTGGTAATTATGCTGCTGTGGCTGGTGAGGGAACTGGGGCTGCTCCTGAGGTTGGTTGAACTATCCACCCTTAGCTTGAGGCTGCTGCTGGGATGAGGTACCTCCAGTCGACCACCTGAATCCGGGATGATCTCTGCGGATACCGGGCTGCTATCCGTCGTACCAAATCTCGTTAACTTCCATCAATGGCTCCTGTTTGAAGGGGGTGGAGAAAGAACTGCCAGTGGCTGATACTGCTGATACACCACCCATCTGAGTGTCCTAAGATGGTGATGACTGAAGGTACTGGTGCTGCAGCTACTAGAACGACTCCTCCTGTATATGGTGAACCTGTCTGTACTGGGTGGAGTGTCTGGGTTGAGCTGCTGCTGCTATGTTCAGCCTGTGACCTAAGACGAGGCTGAGAAGTCGTATGTGCCTCCTGGAAACACATGATTTGGGTCTTCAGGTCACTCAATGTCTATGCCAACTGATCGGTCTGAGTCATTCCCTTGCACTGCTTCTTCTCAATAATCTCGATGCGGTCTAGCTTCTCACTGATGATGCCCATATCAACGGCTGACGACTCTGCCTGTGCTGCAGCTGCTGAAGAGGTGGATGGACCTGTATCGACTCGTGTTATCCTCTGATAGGACACGACATGGTGTGAGGGTTTCCCCTGAGTGTAGAGATGGGTCAGGGACATAAAGGTTTAGTTCTCGACCATCTCCTCATATATGGCCCAGACCTGGTCTTCGTCTTAGCAAAGTAGGAGCCCCCACAAGAAGCGTTCACAAGCCCCTGCTGCTCCGGTGTCAGCCCAAAAAAAAACTTTGTACCAGATTGGGCTTTGAGATGTCATGGTGTGGACACCGGTCAGTCAGCTCACGGAATTGATCCCAAGCCTCATGGAATTGCTCGTTGGAGATCATGGAGAAGTTGTTGATCAATGCTCGAGCTACATTCGTCCGGCCGAGTGGATAGTACTTGTTCAAGTACTCGGTCTAGAGTTGTTCCCACGAAGTGACGTATCTACCTAAATGTTTCAGCCAGTAGGCTAGTCTGTCAATTAGGGACACTGGAAAAGCCATCATCTTGATGGTGTCCTCATCCACATATCTGTCGTGGACCGTACTGCAGATCATCTCAAATTCCTGCAGGTAAAGATGCGTCTCCTCGTGGCAAGCCCGTGGAACTTGGGCAACAACTGAATCGTCTGAGGGGGAGCTTGAAATCTCCCAGGATTGTTGCAAGCTGAATCAAACGATGAGTAAGAGTCGTGATAGGGTTGTGCAACTCTCTCATGGGCCTAGCTAGTTGGACTGGCTCATGTGGCTCCTCTAGATGTGGTTTGTCTCCTACTCCAAACTCTAGTATCTCTCCACCATCGGCTCGGTTCAGCTCTCCTCGATCAGCCCGCATATGTACAATCTCTTTGTGCATGTCTGCCATGAAAGCCCCTTGGTATTTGATATGTCTCTGCATCGTCTCTAGGGAGGCTAACAGTGTGTTGTTGATGGCGCCCCGATCTAAGACATAAGTGATGGTCTGGGGTTGCCCATCGGTGCGCTCCTTGCTGATGGCCATCTCATTGGATCTCTATAAATGGAAAAGACCTGAACTCAGGTGCCGTCAAATGAATGAATATCTGCTCAGGTCTTTGATCGGGCACCTCGGGACTGGAAGAAGGGTGGTCGAGGGGGAACAGGGCGGAATCAAACTCGGATTCGAAGAGCGGGTCTAGACTCTCAGAAACCAACCTAGATGAATGGGGGAGAGTGCTCGAAAGCGGTGCAGTCAAAGGCTACCTAAGGGACCTATGGCTCAGCATCATGATGTAGAGAAAAGGCGAATGGGATCTGGAAACAAACAAGATCAGCAATCAAATCCCCAATTCACCTACGCAACGCGGAGCTGATGACCGTGAAAATTCGATCATTTATCTTGTCAATTTTATTTAGGTAATAATTTAGTCTAGCAGAGCGATTAAGCGAGCTGGTAGGAACCCGATGCTCTCAGGAGACTGGCCTAATCCCAAAGCTAGATCTTTCCCATCCAGTACAAGTTGCAGACCGTTTATCGGCTACCCGATCAACTCGCTCTGTTAAGGATATCGCGACCCACTTTACCAGAGACCGGAGCGATCGTTATTGGAGAATGACTAACCCGAAGACCAGTAGTCTGACGAGAGTTCAGGTATGGATCTAGCCTGGTGTGCGGGTCACTCTCTCGCGCAAGCAAACCAAACAATGAAGGGATTGCTCTCCCAAGATAGATTTTTAAGTCAAGTGTCTTTTATGGTCAAGTCTGTTTAGCAGTCCCAATTTTATGACTATCACTTTTTAGGTATTTTTCAATAATCAAACAGATGCCTAACGAATTTTTCGATCTCCTGATTATTTAAGGTCCAAAATGGGGGAGAAGTCGAAAAAGCCGATGCGCAATCAAACACGATGATGCATGCAAAGTAAGAGATGTGTACCTGTCGCCAGCACTTTTACGTGCAGGGTGATCCATGCATAAATTTAAAGACAGAAATAAATCTAACCTAAATGATGCAAGAAGAAAATGGCCTTAGATGAGCAATTTCTACTCACGAAGAACTATAGTTAACTGGTAAGAGAGAGAGGTCGGAGTTCGATCTCTAATGTCGATCGGTGTCCGCTACAACGGATCCTATAAGCATTGTTTACGACCTCTAGCAACACGTGACCTCTTAAGCGACCAAGTTAACTTATTATTTTGATTTATTAAATAGGTCCAATTACGAACTATAGGTGCAGGCAAATAGTTAGGGATTGGGCCTTAATTAGTTACGTCACAATCAAGTAAATTCCTAAATCTAAGGGCCAAACTCTTCAAGAATTAAAGAAAAGAAAATGGGAGAAAATGAAAACCGATGAAAACCGCGGTGAGGTCCCCCGAGTATACCGGTGCTCGGCAAAACAAACCCCAATATATGCCAAGTATCCAAAGTGTCTGAAGTCCTTGTATTATTACAATAATAATAAAATGTGCTAAAAAAGTAAAAGCTATTCTATCCTATATAACTAAGCTCCTCATGTCCTCCTGCTCCTCTTTGGGTGCGGGTACTCCAACCGACAGCCGTAGAGTCCTCGGACGTTCCCTCACACAGAAAGTGAGACAGAAATAAGTCAGAAAATAGTTATAACAAATAGAGAATAAAAATGAATAAAAAGAAAGCAAATAGAAAATGAAAGGAAAACTAAAAACCGACTAGTAAGCTGTGCTCCCCGGCAACGGCGCCAATCTGGTGAGCGCTCGTGCGATCAAGGCTAAGTGATATCAAGGGTCGTTGCGACCTCAACCACCCGAGCTGGACTCAACAAGAAAATAAAGACCACAAAGTAAACAATCATGCTCAAAAAATCTAATGTAGCGGTATCCGCTATTTATTTAACCTGGTATAGGGACCATGGTCAAACACAAGGAGCACGAGCGAAGCCTACGAAGTAGTCGAGAATCAGAAAATAAAAGGCATCTTTTTGTGGTTTTTAATTCACGATTTTTTTCTAATAAGAAACTAACTAAAAAGATAAAGAAAATCAAACTTCAACAATTTTTATTAAGACTAAAAATGTGCAAAATTTAGAAAAAACATTTTTATATTTTTTAAAAAATGCAAATGGTGTTGGTGATTTTATGGTATTTTTCAGATTTTTAGATAAATTTCTAAAAATTAAAGAAATGAAATCAGGGCAACCAATGCACAACCAGGACAAAAATACAAGTTAAAAATACTTAAAATGTCTTAATGTCCTGGATAGCAATTTATACCAAAGCAAATAAAATTATATATCTACAGAAATTGAAATTTCATTTTCTTGATTTTTTTTAGAATTTTCAGTGATTTTTATAAGGTTTTTTAATCTTTTATGATTTTTAGGGGTTTTTATAAGATAATGCTACGAAAATGGTATTGGAGTGAAAACACACTAAAACAAACATACATGAATTTTTATGGACTTTTTTAGGGTATTTCTATATTTTTTAGTATTTTGTAAAATAGACAAACACATTTTTAGGGGTTTTTTATTTTTACAAAAAATCAAATAAAATCAAATCGAGTCACAAAAATTATCAAAAATATTACACATTAGCAGGAGCTAATGGTAAATTTTGAGGAATTTTTGGAGTAGATTCAATAATTATTTGATTAAAAACAAAACACACAGTAGATAAAGACATACTTGCAATTATTGAAAAGTTGCAAGGCAATCTATAACACAATAAGAACCAAGGGCTAATATTGCAAAAATCCTAGATAGAGATGCACACCACATGTAATCTTGGTTCACATGGGTATAACTGTAAATATTATAAACATTCATTCAATCCAAAACATCACGAAAGTTCATGGAACTACATGCAAATAACCCAGATGAGCACGTGAGACTGCATGTGAATTCAGCTACACAAGACTAAAATGCAAATATAAAAAGTACAAGGGTCCACATGCAAAATATCAAAACTATTTTAAACTACTACAAATAATTACAGGACTAAGTAAGAAAAGTTAAAACAGTAAGGGCTTAAGTGCAATTTACCCTTTATTACTAGCAATCAAACGGCCGATGGAGATCCACTAACGTGTGGATGGTCAGGATCGCTGGATACCTCTTCAGTGATGAACGGCTGCTGGAGGATCCTCAGATGGATCTAACGGTCGAGGCTCTCCCGTAGATGGACAGTAAGGAACTGAACTAGAGCGGGCCTCGATCAAATGGTGGAGACGATGCCTGGAAGATCCGCCAAAGAACTCGCCTCCGGCGAGTTTTGATCGATGATATCGCGCTAATCTGGCATCCTCCGGAGCTGTTGTGGTAGGGGAAAGGTCGGCGCTGATGGTCCGCAGATATTAATAGGCTCAAAAGGGGCTGAGGTCTACTAGAAGGGCCTGGTGAGGCGTGAAGAGTTGGAGTTGCTATGCCTCCTCAAGTCGACCTCCATATGAGGTATGGATGCATCCAACCCCTACGAGGTATAACGTGTGCTCGGAAGGGGGTCCTCTGGCAGGGGTTCGGATGCTAAAATGCTCAAAAACCAAATGGGTGATAGATGGATGGTAGGTCTCCGATGAGTGGGGGATTCGACCTGTGTGGATGCTCCAGACCGGTGGCTAGAGCAGCGCGAGGGGTTGCGGAGCAGTCGGAGAAACGAAAGGACGTCGAAAATGGCGTGTAAGTCGGTCAAGGTGGCGGAAGCAACGAAATGGATATGGGTATCGAAGATGCTCTGTCTCGTGGGGAGAAGATCAAATCAATGGGAAATAAGCGAGAAATGATGTACCTGGAAGTGGAGGAGTACGCCTAGAAATGTGGATGACAACCCACGGGGGTCTTGGCCTCGATGGTCGGCATTGCCAGAGGCAGTAACTCCTTGCGGCGGAGCTAGGATAAACCTCGCCGTACCTAGGGTTTCCACCCTCCAAATGATGTCCTTATCCTCTCCTTCTCTCGCTGTCACTCTGGAAAAGGGGAAGCAGGCACAACCAAAGAGGTGGAGCAGCCAAAGGTGCACGACAAGGAAGGGAGCATGCAGAATATATAGGCGAGGGGGTCCGAAAAGATGGGAATAATACCCACGAACCCAGGTGCGGATCTAGTAGAGAAAGATCGGGGGAGGGTCAGTGATCTGCGCCCTCAATCGGGGCGGAGTTTTGGGCGAAGAGAAGGTCGGGTTGGGTCTAGGAAATTGGGAGAAAAATGATCAAAAACTCGACTTCGACGGAAAGGGGATCCGGCAGGACCAGTTGACCGGAGTCATCAGTCCCCTCTGGACCAATCAGGGACAGCCTAGGATAAGGACAAAACTGTTAGAGGATAAAATAGCGAGTTAAATAAAGATAATTAAATTTAAAAAATGAATTTAAACAAAAAATGAATAAATTAAAATTTGTTTATTATTTTTCAATGAATTTTTCAATGATTTGTAATTATTTTTACGAAAAATAAATTAGGGTATATAAAGTATATAGTCGTATATACAGGTACAATAACCTATGTATTTTGTACAATTATTTTTATTTTTTATATTTACACCAATACTCTTATTTTGTATTTTATTTATTTATATAATATTTTTAGGAGTCCAAAATAATTTTATTTTATTATTATTATTTATTTATATCTATTAAAATAGAGGGCAAAGGATATATACATGTATTTTGTACAAATGGGAGAAAACTTTTATTTTAATTTTTATTTTATTGATTTTTGTTTTATTTTTAGGATTATATACAAAGAGGTAAAAAGAATATTTTATTTTTATTTTGTCAAGAATAATTATTTCTTTACACAAATAATATGTAAATATAGAGTAGGCCCTATCTCTCTCTACTTATTTTTATTTAGCGATCAGGTCAATGCTTGACCTTCTCTTGGGGTTCGGGTCCCTCTGTATTTATTCTAAATATCTCCTTCCTTTTTCTTTTCCTTTATTCTTTTATTTTTACACAAATACATGCTAATTATGCAGTATTTAACAAATGCATGCATAATGCTAACTTATTGCATTTACATCTATTTACATGATGCTTTGCCAAGATAAATAGCTAAAATAAAAAATAAAGAGTGAGAATCGGGGATTCATCACCCTCCAAAATGCTGTAGAAATGATCTAGAAAATCATGAAGCGAGAAAACCGCGGTAGGTGCTATACTTCCCCAAGTACACGACACTCGACGAACCAAACCCGAGAAGTATAAGGAGGAAGGTACAAGTCGGGATGTCCTTACGGGGCTCCTTCTACAAAATAGAAAAAACGGACAAGTGCTCTTAATATTTTTTTATTTTTTTAAGGGATTACAAAAAAAGTAAAAAAAATCACCTCTATGGTTCTCAATTGCGCAGCTCGAAACCTGTGCTTCACAAATCAGAAACAAAAAAGCATTGAGGTTAAAAAATAAGATGGCTAAAAAGGTGAAGAAAACCCTAAACCTAAGGTACTACGATCTACCCTACCACTGCCTCCTCGACAACGACACCATCTAAAAAACCGTAAATGATCTAGAGATTAAAAAATCATTGTAAAGACCAGGTGAATTTTATCAAAAAATATTTTTATTATTTAGACTCCTAAACTAATGTGTATAGAGTTTAGTACAGGAGTGTCGAACTCAGGGAGGCAGACTATTTGAAACTAAGGTTAAACTATAGAAAACTAAGGTTTAGTATGTTTCCTAATTTTTATTTATTTTTAGGAATTTTTCTGAATTTTTATTTAATTTTTGTAAAATTTTATATTATTTTTGTGATTTTAAGTATTTTGTAATTTTTTTAATTGTAAAAAATGTTTTGTAATTTTATTTGATTTTTATTTTATTATTCTTATGTCTTTTTTTCATGTTTTTATGAGTTTTTAGAGAGTTTTTAGAATTTTTACAAGTTTTGATTTATTTTTAAGGTTGAAAACAATGTTCTTATTGAAAATAGTTTTTTTTTATTTTTTATTATCATAAGCAGGCTGAAAATAATTTTATTTTATTTTTACTGAATAGTAGGTGAAATTATCTTTAAAATGATATGTTATGCGTATATTTGTGATTTTTTAAAGTTTTTATCTACTTTGTATTTTTTGTTGATTTTAATATTCAAGTTTTAGTTTCTTGGTTTAACATGTGAAAAACAGTAAAATATATTAGATGTATATTTTTAGGATTTTTAAAGGTGTTTTCATATTTTTATGACTTTTAAGGTTTGTTATATTTTTTGTATTTTTAAAAATTTATTAATAATAGAAAATCTTTTTAGTTTTTTAAAACTTGCTTAATATTGTATATAGTGTAAAATATGGAATTTTATATATTTTTATTATATTGTTGTATTCTGTATTTTATTTATTATGTATATTGTATGTATGGTAAAGGTATACTGTTATAGGGGTATGGTGGTTATTTTTGGAAATGGGGGGGGGGGGTATTGGCGTAAAATGTCAGAAGTTATGGGAGTCGGCACAATTCTTCCACTGATCATGTGCTTCTTACGTGTAGACCTTTAGTGGAGGATATGTGCATGAAATCAAAGATCGTCGAGGGCAATCGCGTAATTAGATCAGCAGTGCACGTGATATGCATGTGTTAGCCATTGTCTTGGATATATTCGTAAATATTCGAAACTTCAAGGGTGAGAATGCAAAATGGCCCAAAGATAATAGGCATGCACACATGCACCACCTATTGCTAAGCGGTGGGTAGCGAAGGATCTTGATCGTCCGATGTTCTCTGATTGAAGGGATGCTGTTGATTTTGGGAGATGAAATTTTCTTCCCCAAATGCGCATGCAGGAGACGATGAGCAGTGATTCGTGGCGGATATTCTTCGTGGCTTCGATCTACCACGGGGCTTCATATGTTCGATGACGAAAGTCATTTTCTTGCTGTATCATGCTCGTACGTCGAAGGAATCTACGGATCGTGATTCACGGCTCGACGAGAAATGGCGATTGCTGCTAAGATCCAGGCAGTTCTCCATGTTGTATACCTATGCTTGTAGGTGAATAAAAGAGGCTCAACGAACAACCTCGACCTGGATATTACATGCATAAGTGAATGAAAGTTGATGGAGGGTTCGATCCTATATGCAATGAGGAATTTAATCAATGAAGTTTAGATTTAAACGATCTGATATGAATAACAGATGAAGAGATATGCAGAGAAGCGGGAATTAACTTGATGAGATGGAAATTGATCGAAACAAAATCAAATCGAAGAGGAATAGAGAAATCGATATGCGAATAGAGGGACTGAGAATAGAAGAGAGGGGTTTAGAAGAGAACGGAAGGAGGAAAAGGAGGGAACTGTGCTAACCTAGAAAACGGAGGTGGAAAGTGGATAGCGCATGTGTAGTGGATGTTTGTCTCTATGCCCGGCAGAGGAGGAGGCTGCTGTGCGACAAAGACATTGATCACCGGCAGCAATCAAGTCGCACCTCGCCCTCCTCACTTCAACGACGATCGGACGCAGCCGTCACTCTCGTGTACCTCTCTTGGAACTCATTAGAGGGAGATGAAGATAAATAGCGGTTGGAGCTCTCGAAAAGGGATTGTGGTATATATATAGGGGAGGTTTCGGGGGGAGCACGACCAGAGGTGAGGTCACCGGTAGACGATAGTAGGACGGCGAGAAATTTGGAGGGAACGACCCAATGATCGGGCCGTTGGACGGAGGAAGGAGGAGGAAAATAATAAAACAAATTTAAATTATTTAAATTGAATAATTAGTATTTTAATACGCATATTAATTTAAAATATAATTAGATGGTAATTATGTAATTATAATTAAATAATTAATTAAATATATTCAGTGAATTAAGTAAACAACTTAATGAATACTTAAATATTAAATAATAGTTAAATAATAATTAAATAAATAACTTGATTAATAAATTATATTTAAATAATTAAGTAAATTTTACTTAATTTATTTTAATAATATAATAATAATAAAGTAGAAGAAATGACATATATTAAATAATATAAATTAAGGTACAATTGTACAATTATACCAATATGGCCCAAAAACCCACATTTGGACTCTGATTTTAGTAAAATTAGTGTCATTTGGTAGATAATTAAATAAAATAAGTTTTAGTTTACCCAATTCGGAACCATGTGGCCGAGTTAAGAGGTCCAAAAAATTAGGTAACGGCTTCATATTTTCAGGATTTATTGGCATTTTGACTCAAGTTATAGTTTTATATTTTTCTAATGATTTTTAGAAGCATTTAGGAAAAAATTAAGTTAAACGGAGTTACGGATAATAACTAGAAAATCAGGAAGTTTATACATATAGTACATATAGACAACGGGTCCCAAATGCCAAAACTATCTCATTTTATTCTAATATTTTTTGATTTTTTTTAGTAAATAGTATTAGTAATAAATAGAGTTTAAAACTGAGTTTCATCAGTTTGGAGTTCGATAAATAGTTAAGAACCTTTGAAGTCGGCTTTGCGACTTTCTTGATTCATCATAAATAATTATTTTTATACTGAATAATTTTTCTGATATTTTTATAAAATAATTTATATTTTTATGAACAACTTTTGTAAAGAAAATATTATGATTTGGAAATTTCTTGATAATAAATAAAATAGGTGAAATATTTACAAGGTGTAAAATGTTTTTATGTACAATAATGGTCTCGGTTTTTCTGACATTTGTATAACTTAGAATCCTTATCTCCCCCTACTTATTTATTTTGTCGACTAGGTCAATATTGACCTAATCTCGGGGTTAGGGTCAGTATGTATATATTATATACATCCTTCTTTTTCTTTTATTTCCATTTTTCTCTTTATTATTTTATTTAGATAAAATAAGTGTCAAATATATAATATTAATATTTGTTGTTAAAATGTTAATTAGTGGAAATTAGTCATTATTTACATGTATTTTACCAAAACTTTTAGCCAAAATGAAGGGAAAAGGCGATGGATCATTGCTTCATCATTTATTAGTAATCGATTCTTATATGCATCAATTAGTCGAAAAAACTCCAAGTTGAAAAGTGTTCCTGCACAATATATCAACTCCAAATGCAACCCTGGTTAAAATCCAATAACAGAAGAACCAATCACAAATGTGTAGAGAGCTTTTAAGGTAGAAAATTCCAATGTGAGGAAAAAATCGCAAGGGCAATCATAGCCTAAAACCAGCTATTAAGATCAAATTGGGATATCTTAAATCCATATACAAAGTAGTCCCGTTTATATAGTGTGAGAAATCACATGATAATGGATGAAAATAGAGAATGAAAAATATTACCAAGACGATAAATCTACCTCCTAACAGTAGAGGAAAATTGCTGGAGAGTATCAATACCAAGAATCGCTCCTTCTGAACTTTATTACATTATCAAAGGATCTTCTTTCCCCGTCCCTCCCCTCCATCTTATTTCTTTCTTGTGCTATAGGAGATTGTAAGAACTTGTGTTAATATACACATCCTACTCTTTATCTATAGTATATGGAGAGACTTATATACCCATAAAAATCTCATGCATAGTAATTAATAAAGTGTCATCAATCATTCAAAAAGAGAATCAAGTAATCATGAGAATCATCAATCAATCATTGATTTACTTATTGCAAATTAATCATTCATTTCCATATTGCAAGTATGAATTTTGGAATATTCTCTATTCAAATATCTATTAGACCCATGATTGGTTTAAATTGAGATAAGTTCCCGTACAAAGGAACCCACCCAATACATATGTGATGGACCAAGAAGGTAGCTAAGGTCAAGGGTGAGAATGAGGTGGGGTGGTAGCAGGAGTTGTGAAAGTATATCCTCCAGTCAGAATCTACAAGTGCATGATGGATCAATGTATAAACTGAAATAGCAAACTTTGATGAAGATATGAAGGATATTAAAATGAACAATTTTGCAGTTAGAAATAAAAGCACATCCCTTTACTTCATGAACAAAGAAATACACTACCTTACTTTGTCTTGGACAAGCTCTTAGGACGTTCGGTAGAGGAAATAAGAGAAAGGGAAAATGAGGGATAAGACAATGTTTCCGTTCAATTAAATGGAGAAGATAAATAAGAATATTGAGGGAACGTGATAGTTATTTGCTATTCTCTTTTTGCTAGGAAGGAGAGGGAAAGTAGTGATAAGGGGCTTTGTTATATAAAATTATTAGATAAGTAATAGTTATTTGTATTTCTTTGATGGAGAGGCCTACGATGGAGATATAGTGAGAGAAATTTTATTCTTTAATTTTACATCAGAATTAAAATATTTATCGACTATAGAAAGAGAAAATTAAATAGAGATATCCTCCTCATTCCTGAACGAATAGTCCCTCAGGTTTCAGTTAAGCTGTAAATGCAATATCCCGATGCTTGCCTACTGCAATCCCCCGGCCGTACTTGATTGGGCCCACCGATAAAACCAAATCAGCTGGTATATATATCGATATTAGGAATGTATAATAATAATAATAATAATAATAATAATATAAATAATGTTCATTAGGCAAACCGTACTGCAACCAGCGTGTACAACAGCATCCTGACCTCCGGCATCTCCGGGTCTCTGACAACAACACTGCACCATCTCACGAGTTATGTAGGCTGCATTTTTTTCTCAATTCTTGATTTTCAGGTAGATAGATTGTTCCCCTCTGCTTTTTGTAAGACCGAGAAGGGCTCGAACAAGCAAAGAAAATCCCACCATGCATATGAAGCGACAACGGTTTCAGCTTTCCGTGGGTCGCCCAAGGCAGCAGATCCTAGCGACGACACACTCAAACGAACGAGAGTTTATAAGGGTGGCCTTTTTCTCTGGTTTTCTTTCGTCTTCTCCCAAAACGCGAGGGCGTATTATCTAATAAATATAATCCAAATCTGCAATTTTTGAAGTTTTATTCCTTTCCCCATCAACTAAACAAAATGAAAGTTTACATCGAAACCGAAGGCAAGCGGGCAACAAGCTGCGCCGCTAGACCTTTTTGAATAATCATAATAACATAGTGTCAGTGGGTCGAATTCGGCATAGATATTAGTATTCACAAATACATAACCATTTATAAAAACGATACCCAAAGTCACGCATTAATAAGAGGCCACTTGGTTTGCATGTTTGGTGAGCAATCTACAGTTTCCGATTTGCTTCATCTTGACTTACTTTTTTAGCTTATAATTAGAGGAGATATATTGAAGGAAAAGGACATCAAAGGTTGGAGTTTGCCAAGTATTAACATAAGCAGTACTCTTCCTCACAAAAGCCGCCGTACAAACTAAGATGTTACACTATTTAAAAGGAAAAGAGAGAGAGAATGCTTCCAATAGAGGTCAAGAGAGCATCATCAGAACCCAATACAAGACTCGAAGAAGTTCAAAACTTGAAAAATAATAATAGATAAGTGTTATTAATGATATAGCGGTAGATATGACTTTCCTCGCTAAATATTTAATATAAAAATCATTTAGCAGATGATAATATTCAAAACTATATATTTAATAATGACTAATTTAATGATAAATTTAAAATAAATGTTGCTATAAATTTAATTTGTTGTAGTGACCAATGCCATGCCATCTAATTATAAATATTTTTGCAAATTATATAATTCCGATAAATATATGAGTTGCATAATCGATGAAGTCTTTCTATATGAATATGGTTATGTACCATGACAATTTTAAGTGTCATTCATATAATGATATTAAGTATTAGATCATATAAGTTAATGTGTTGTTGCTGATTTATTGAGTTAAATATATGATAAAACCAGTATGTTACAATGTTATCCAAAGAGGATTTCTAATCTAAGAAGAGATGGCAATCTTGTTACAAGACTAGTGTTCAACTGATACTCTTGATGTAGGTCCCTTGTATGGGAATATAGATTTAGAGTCATCCGATTAGTCTTGTAAAAGAGTTAACTTAAGGAGATCGACATAGTATGTTTGTATTGTAGACTATCACGAGATGGGCACTCGTCCCTTGATCGAAAACATATAAAAGTATCATCAAGTGGGTACATTTAAAGACTTTTATGTTTATAGGTGACAAGGTGTATATACTAATGAGCTAGTGTAAAAAAAAAGAAAATATGAATTATATGATCTCTCACAGAAATTTTGCGTGTTTATATTAAATAAACATAAAGACATGACACTACAAGAAAACTATCTATTTATTGCTACGTCATAGTGGTCTTATTGTGGTCGCATTCATGTTAATTGTGTTGCCATTTGCGACCACACTACTACCACATGTGGTCATAATTTGTAGTCGCATTATCAACTAAATTTTTAAATGTGCGCACCCATTCTTCCCCTCATTCTAGTGACGAAAATCCCCAAATTTCACTCGTCCTCCGCCCTAACTCAAAAAATGCATTCTCCTCATCTTCCTTTTCTTTTTTCTTTGGTCATACCCTCCACTTCCATCATCTCAGGTAGTCGCCATCCTTCTCCTCCTCCGCTCTAACTCCGCCTTCTCAGCCTCTTCCTTCTCCTCCTCCTCCTCCACAAGATCTTTCTCCTCCTCTACCACTTTGTCTTCCTCTTATTCCTCCTTCTCCACTATTTCCTCCCCCTTGTCCTCCTCCACCATTGTATCTTCCTCTTCATCCTCCTCCACTACTCGACCTTCCACATCACCTTCAAAGCTTCCCCACTCTCCCGCACCACCATCACTACAACCACCCCTTCCTCCTCCATCCTCCTCTTCCACTTGTTCACTACTTGTCTTGTAATGAAGTTAGGGCCAAAGGTGTATTTTATTCATCTCTTCTGCATAGAATTACTTTATTTAGATGTTGAAATGTGATTTTTCGTGCAAGAATGCGAATATGTTTGTGTAAGAATGTGACATATGTGTGAGAATGTGATTATGTTTGTGTGTTTGTGATGTGTTTTTGTATGCGTGCATGTGTTTACAAGTGCATAAATGTTTATGCATGTGTGGAAGTGTATGAACATGCGTGTATGAGTGAGTATTTGTATGTGTTAATATGTGTGAATATATATGCGCATACGTGTGTATCTACACACACGTACATGTGTATTTTGTGTGTATTGATGCATGGGTACATATGTGCATGTATAAAGGGTGTAGGTGTGTGTGTGTGTCTGTGGATTGAATGTGTGTGAATGTATGTGTGGATAGGTTGAATGAGTTTGAGTGGGAGAGATAAAGTATGTTTGTGTGTGTTTACCTTTGTGTGAACTTATGTGTATGTTTATAGTATGTGGATGTGCGTGAATGAATATGTGTTTGTCGATGTGTGTATGTTTAGTAAAGTGTATGCATATATGTGTGTATGAGTGAGTATGTGATGGAGAGAGTATGCTGGTGCATATGGAATGTGTGTGTGAGAGAGAGTGAATGTGTAGGTATACATATTTGCATGCATGTACATGTGTATTTATGTGAGCTAATTAGTGACTATGCATGTATGTTAATGGGTGAATTTCTATGTACGTAAGAGAAAGATTATGGGTTTGTCAGTATTTCTGCATGAGAGAGAGAGAGAGTATAAGTACGTGTGCGAGTGTGTTTGTGTGAGTGTGAGCATGTTTTTATTTGTGTGTATCTAGTTTTATCTCACTTTTTGATATTCTCTTTGCGAGTGTTTGTTAAGTAATTATCTACATCTTTCTAAAGTAGTCATTGTCTATAGAACATCAAAATTAAGCTTCTTCTTGCATTAAGGAGGATTGGATTGTGTGTATGCACTTGTTAATGAATATGTGTGTGTCATATGTGTTTGGATGTGAATGCACTTATTAAAGAATGTGTCAAAATGTGTGGGAAAATAACTAGATATTGCATTGTGATTGTGTGAACTTGAATATGACATATGTAGGTTCACTATGTGTATATGAATGTTTATGCTTGAATGCATGTCTATATGCAACATACATTCTTACTCAATTGTAATTGACGTCGATTGTAATGATTTCTTGTTGTTGACATTGAGATTGGATAATGATGTATTAGATCATGTATTAAGCTTAATGAAAATCATATTTAGGAGGATATGACTTATTCCTTATAAACAAAGCATCAAAATCAATCTTCTTTACTCGTTAAGGAGGATATAACTTATGCATTCATTACCTCCAATAAGATTTTCTAATCATATATTTGGAAATGTAATTGCATGTTATAGAATTTAGATGATTTCTTTATAAACCATACATGATCACGCGTATAGTTTCAGGTCGTGGATATACTATGCAATGGAGTAATATTTAAACCATAATGATGCCATATGAATGCATTCGGCATGGAGGTGTTATCTCCAATGAAATTGTTTTCATGTAGGAGGATGCTTTCATGGTGCATTTATCTATCATATCTAGAAGGAATGACTAAAAAGTGCAAGTAGTATTGAAGAGAATAACTACTAATTTATTTGAGTTAACTCTACTCTTTTTTATCTCAAATAGTTAACATGATCATGAAGCTAAACAAGAGAGATTCAAATCTCTTGGAGTTCTTGGTGAACTCCTTGTCAAAGCCAATTGATGATTGAGTTCATGGGTGATGCCCATCAAGGTTCGCTTCAGTGGAAAGATGTGGTAAGTTACGGTCATTTTTATATCCATCATGAAAATGTTCACAACGTAATATATTGTTACGTACATGTCATTTATGCAAATGGTTCGAACTTAATTTAGTTGAGTATTCAACATTAATCAAGGCTCTCTTCAATGGAAATATGTGATAAATTTCCATTTCCCTTTATATACCTTTTTTTTACATGATCTATTTAGGCATTTGTTGTTATAAATATATTTCTAAACTTGAGCTTATTCCTTATCAATAAAACATCAAAATCAATATGCTTCTCCCATTAAGGAGGATTGACTTATGCATTTATTACTTGTAATAAGATTTTATTTGGCATGGAGGTATATCTCTAATGAAACTGCTCACATGTAGGAGGATGCTTGCATGATGCATTTATCCATCACGTGTATGAAGAATCATTAAAAGGTGCAAATAGTATATAAGAAGACACCTACTCTATTCGTGATAAATTTATTCTTGTTTATTTCAAATGTTATGTACATCGAGTAATATATGGAGTTTTTGGCATTTTGAATTAACATGCATGCAAGGAACTTCATTAATTATGATATACTTAAACCTAATGTTCTTGATATTATCCTCCTCCTATCTACATAGATACATGTAATACTAAAGAGTGGATGATGTCTATTGTTGTTTCTAGATTTTCATTATATTGTATACATGCCGTCAACATTTGAGAACCTATGCACCTAAGAGTCACAGTGTGTGTGTTTGTTGTATGTGTATAAATATGTGTATGTGAATTACAATGTATGTGTGTAAGTGGATGTGTGTGTGTGTGGTTGCAAGTTACAGTTCATGGCGGTCTCCTTATCAATGCTATCAATGATAGGGTTTATGGTTGTGATGTCATGATAATCACGGCACTACAACAAGTCAAAGGACTTCTAAAGTTTTGCACGTCACTGAGCAGATAGGGTGAGTGCAAATGATGGTGTTTTTCATTATATCATTACCCATACTCCCTCTTCATTTATCTTTATGTTTCTATAAAGATGATTTCTTGAGTATTTATAGGTTAATAAAGATATTATCTACATTTATTTTGGAAAGTTTCATCTCTCATTTAGATTTTTTATTGGTTGGGTGCTTATGGTCAGTTAATGATGAATATATAGATGTTTTTAGATCTTGAGATGAGTATAACTTAATGACACTAGTTAAACCTCCAAAAAGATGATATCTTATACCATCCAAGGTAGGAAAATTTGAAGGCTCAAGTGTATATGTGGTAAGTTTGTGTATGAGTATATGGGTGTGGATGTTGCATAAAGTGTAAGAGTGTTTGCACAAGCATGCCATGCGTGGATGTGTGTGTTAATGAATGTACATGTTGTGTGAATGTATGTAAATGTTTTTGTGTGTGAGAGAGAGAGATAGACATATGTGTGAATGCATGTACGAATGCTAGAGAGATAGAGCATGTGTATGTTTTTGTGATATATATGCATATGTATGAATGTGTAAGTCAATGATATAGTATGAGTGTGTGTTATGAATGTATGTGCATGTATGGGAGTGTGTGAATGTGTGTGAGAGAAAGAGAATATGTATGTGTGTTTGAATGTGTGTGAATAAGTTTGTATGTGTGTGAGAGAGAGAGACTGTATGTGTGTGCACACGTGTGTAATAATGTGGAAATTTGTAAGTTTATGCGTGATTGAGTGAATGTGTGTATGTATGCATGTGTGAGAGATAGTTTGTGTTATTGTGTGTGTGTATTCGTTTGTATGATAGTGATCAAGTGTGTGAGTGAGTATATGTGAGTAAATGGGTATGTATGTATGTATATGCATGTATGCATGCCTGTGAATATTCGTATGACTACAAGTGTAGCAACAATCACCTATTGCTGCTATTTTTTTATCTGAAAAACCAAAGTACGACCACAAAAGCGAACACATGTGGTAGCTTTGTAGTCGCATTTAGCTCAAAATGGGACCGCAATGTGTCAACATTGCAATCGCATTTGTATTTGCTGGCAATGAAATGCAACTACACCCATTACGACTACATGTAGTAGCAAGTGTCAAATACAACTACAATGCGACTATTATGGCACCACAATGCAATTACAATTGTAGTCATAAATCAACCATTTTCTTGTAGTGAGAGCTCGCCCATGATACATTGGGGTAATAGCAACTTTCATAGGTTGTCATCATATTTCTAATTCGGTTGGAAGGTATACAATTGATATTGTCATCTTATGATCGATTGAGAAATCTTCTGTTTTATTAATGAAACGAGGTAGAAAAATATGAGAACATATGCTTCATGTTATCTAAGTCATCAAGTATGTATGACATATGAGTATTGGGAATGCTCGAGGATAACGTGATAATAATAGATTTCATACTATGACTTTTCCATTCCAAAGTAATGATGAAGCATGGTGGATTTTAGTGGCTCTGCTTAGAAATAAGATGAACGAAACTTAATTGGATAAAATCTTAGCGCATCCAATCTATTCAAGCTCCAAATAATTGGATATTGAACTGAAAGAGTACGAATTAATTAGCAAAGCGGTTGAGTGAATTCATTAACATTCGAATAGATCTAGTGATAATTACTAATATCAACATATCCAAGTATCGACTTCTGTTGTAGATTACTAATATCAACATATCCAAGTATCGACTTCTGTTGTAGAAAATTGAAAAGTCTCAATTTAATAAGGAGTTCTTTTTTCGCAAACAATATTCTCCCAGATTTGATATCTGAATTATGATTACGGATACTCACTTATTGCAATATCATTATCAATCATGGGGATTATATTCTCATGTATCATAGATAGTGTACTCCAAGATATCACTAACTAAGAATTTTGAGTAAGGATGGCATGATAGAGATATTTATGTATCTTTGACTTGAGGATCAAGCATGTGAATTTGATTTTGACTTGGAAAAGGATACATTATTTGTTTCTTTCACATATTTTATTGATGAGTTAGGTTAATCTAATTTTATAATTCAATTTATGATCAATTATTTGTTTGAGTCCGAATCAAAATTAGGAAGTGATTGAGTAAATATTGACTCCGGCGTAGGTGGTGCCTCCAACTTCGCTATAAATAGAAAGTGCGGTAGCGACCTTTTGGAGTTAGAGGTTGTAAAGAATCACAACTTCTCCCTTCTAAACCCACGTCCACCCTCAAATCCATTTCTGTCTCTTAGTTCTCCCCTCTCCCTCTCATGTTGGTTCTCCTACTTATTAAAGGAGAATCCTACTGGCTTACTTTCCACGAGCATGATAAAGAGATGGAATTCACATGATGACATAAAGGAGATCCCTGGGGATCTCTTTAGGCATGGAGAAGAAGAAGAAAAGGAGGTTTTCGGATTTATGAGAAGATGCACACCTAATCACGATGTCCATGAGTGCATCGATCGTATGATTAGCTTTAAGATAAGAGGTCTCTTCCAGTAGAGTCTATCTCTTAACAAATGAACATTTTTCTTACTCTAGTGATTCATGAAATGACTGTGTAAAAAGTTTCTATCATGATGAGGTTTTGTGGTTTAAAAAGTTTTATTGTTCTCATCTATACAATGAGTTTCGTTTTTCGGATTTGATATGCTTTTTCCACAAGTTTTCCTGATGCATGAGGTCAAACCTCCCATCAAATAGAATCAAAGCTCAGGTTGGGGGATTCAGAATTATTACTGAGTCCATCGCATGTTCGGGCAAACAATCATGATTGTGGCTACATTTTTTTCTTGCATTAGTTGTGTTTGGGTATTTTCATTTACATATGTTGTTCTCGTTATTAAACCTAATATATGGACATATTTCGGGGTTATATACTTTGTGTTAGAGTTATTATTATTTATTTTTGTGTTTGTAACCCTTCGGGTTCTATAACCCCCCGTGACCCTTTGGGTTCCGTAACCCTCTGTGGCCCTTCAAGTTCCGTAACTCCCAGTGACCCTTCAGGTTCCATAACCCTTGTACTCTCTAGGGTTTTCTCTCTATATAAGAGACCCTAACTCTATGGAATAAACATCTCATTTTGTTCCTTTTCTCAACATGGTATCATAGCTGTTGGAGCCTCTAGCAGCGCTTTAGGTGCTGCTGGTGATGCTAGGGACTTCGACTACCTTTTGCGCGAGACCATGGAATCCATGAGCGATGCGGGAGGTCCAGCCCTCTCTCCGAAGTCCTACACCGAAGCCTAATACCCTAAATCCGCTGCCACCACCATCCCTCTCTCCGTCAACAAGGAGAGAGGGCTGAACCTCTTGCGTTGTGATGAATACCCATTCATCACTCTTTATTCTTATATTTTAGCTACAAAAACCTATGCAAATGCATGTAGATATGTGTAAATAGGAAAAGTTAGCAAAAGCATGCATGTTTGTAAATATAGATAATTAGCATGTTTTTGTGCAAAAATAAAAGAATAAAGATGAAAAAGAAAAAGAGGGAAATATTTAGAAGAAATATTGAGCAACCTAACCCAAGGGAGGGCTCAGCATGGGCCTGACCGCATAAAAACAAAAGTAGAGAGAGATAGGGGCTCATATGTACATACTTATGTAAATAAATAAAATTATATTTTCCTCAACCAAAAATATGCTTGTATATATTTTGTATATATTTAGAACTATTAAAAACAAAATAAAAATTCAAAAATTAAAAAGACCAAAAAGACCCCTTCACCATGTACATAAGTCCATCATCCTTATTTATTTCACCTTGTAAATAAATAAAATTTTTTTTCTAAACTTTTTGTAAATATCCTATGCTATATATTGTAAATAAAATAAATAAAAAGAAACAAAACAAAAATCAAATAAAAATTACAAAAAATTAAAAATACAAAAATATGTGTACATATACCATGTATATAGTTGTATATAACTAATTATTTCACCTATGTATGTAAATAATAAAAATAAAATAAAAATAGCCTTTTATTCCTCATTTTATCCTATAAATAAATAAAATATAAAATAGGAATAAAAATGTATAAAAATAACTAATTAAAAATCAAAATTAAAAATCATATATTGTATATATACCTATGTATAGCTATATATTGTATATACTTTATTTTTATTTCCAAAAAATAATTAAAAATCACAAAAAAATAGAAAAAATTAAAACAAATATTTTTTATGTTTTAAGTTTTTGAAAATTCGGCCATTTAAGGCCCCAAAAAAATCAAATAAAAAATAAAGCCTTGGCGGGCTCTGATTGGTCCACGGGGGACTGTTGACCCCCGGTCAACACCTCCCCCAGGACCACCAGAGCCCGGGTCTGTTCACCCGACCCATCTTCTCGGATTTTTCTTTTGATGACCCGAATCCCTTTCGCCCCAAATCCGGGTCCGCATTGATCACGTCACATCCGAGAAGCTCGCCGGAGCTTTCGCCTCGGGATCCGCGCATCAGCTCGCCCTACCCGCAACCTTCTTGCCGGACCCTCCACACTATATAGTCTGAGCTCAGCCGCCTCCTCTCGCCATCTTTGGCTCCCTACCTTCACTCCCGTGACCTCCATCGTAACCACCGAGGTGACAGCTCGCGTTGGCCCTTGTTGCAGCGAGGAGGAGGTGGCCGGTCACTGATCCGGCAGCTTCGCGCCGCCGTGCTCCGCCACTCGACCGGAGCTCGAGCCTCAGGCCTTGACGCCCTTCGAGGCGACGACCAGGAGCTAGCTAAGCTCCAGCATAGTCTCCCGCACCACCCAGGTATCCATTTAGCTCGCCCATTTAGTGTAATTTCTCATTTCCCCCAAATCGCATCTCCGCCGTGTTCCGCTGATTCCGGCCACATCGAGTACCATTTCGATCATCGGGACACACCATCATCTTCGCCATCCACCCACGCACGTTCTTCGCCCAGTCATTCAACCCAGCTCGCCCCGGAGCTGGGAGTCGAGCTCCCCCATCCTCCGCTCGCCGGAGCTCATTCGCCCCGACGCCCCGTTCACCCTCACGCCGCTTCCTTGGGTCGAGGCACTTTGCCCTCGACCCGCGAAGCTTCTGGTTTGCTTTGCAGGTACCAAGGAGGCCATCTGAGGCTTCCCAACTTCAGTCCAGGAGCTCGTTCGCCGCTGACCTCGCCGGAGCCCCTCCAGGGCTCGGCTGGGCCATCGGATAGCACCCACAGCTGCGGCACACCGAGGCGGACCTGCTCCGATCTTCAGAGGCAGCTGAGGAGGTCCCCAGCTCGCGCACGAGGCCGGCGAACCTCGCCGGCCACCTGTTCTTCGAGGAGCCTCCAGCACCGTCCGATCGCCCCTTCGCTCCAGTCTCGATCGCAGCCGTCCATTCACTGAGGAGCAGCTACCGTCGATCACCTGGAGGGGCTGATCAGGAACGTTAGCAGCAGAGAGAGGAACCATCAGCACCTGAGGCCGTTCGATCTCCCACGTGTCCTCTCCTGCACCGTCGATCCGGCTCAAGGGCAGACGAAGAGGAGCGCCAGCCATCCAGGACCGCCCGATCTTCCACGTGGCGCGCATCCAGCCGTCGATGAATAAAGGGGTAAATTACTTAGGCCCCCTCGTAGTTTGAGTCTTTTATTTCTAGTCCTATAAATATTTTAGTTATTTTATTTACGTAGGGTAATTTGCACTGAGGACCTTGTGCTTGTTTCTATTTGCATATATACCCCTGTATATGTGAGCTCACGTGCTTCGTCACGTGCTTGTTTGGGTTATTTGCAGTATTAGTCCTGTAGTTCTGGCTGGTTTGTTAATGAATGATAACTTTTTGGTAATTGCATTTATGCCCCTGTGAGCCTTTTATTCACGCATGTGCGTATTTTAGTGGGATTTTTGTATCCAAGCCCCTGGACTTTTGGTACGAGTTACCAAAAGGTCCAGGAACTTGGTTTTTATTACCAAAAGGCCCCTGAGTGCCCCAGGCACGCGCCACGCGCGTGTTTAGCTGGGATTTTTGCACCTTGGCCCCCAGACTTGCGGGTATTTGCACTTACGTCCCTGTGCACAGTGCCCCCTCTTTGATTTTTGAATAAATATCAAACCACCTCCGAATTCGATGAAAATTTGACACATGGCTCCTGCCATGTTGTTGGATTTTTGAGAATTTTTGAGGACATTTTTGATTTCATTTAGTATTTTTAAAAATTCAAAAACATCCTTTTTAGCTACTGTCTAGGTTTAAAAATACCAAAAAAATATAAAAACACCTTCAAAAATTCCAAAAAAAATTAGTTACTGTTTCTTGTGTGTTGTTTGATTTTCTAGCCAATTTTGGCTATTTTCATTGCTTAAAAACCCTAAAAATCTAAAAACCCCTAAAAACTCATAAAAATTATAATAAATAATATAAAAATCCAAAAACAATAATTTAGGTGCCCAAATTTTCCTTATTCTTTCTAGATTACAGGAAAATTACCTTCAGGGCTTGTTGAGATCCATAAATATTTTATTTTTGGGTTTCAAGCCTTGCTGGACAGTACCTAGGCCTTTGAGCACTGTTTGATTTTTATAAAATAAAATATACATTAGAAAAATACCAAAAATTCACCAAAAACACTTAAAAACCTAAAAAACATAAAAACAATTTTTCTTTAATTTTTGCTTAATTTTTGGTGTGTTAAATAAATTGCTTAAGTTGGCTTGATTTTACATTCTTTTATTTTCTTTATAATTCAAAAATCCAAAAAAATATAAAAATTATTAAAAACCATTAAAAATCCTTGTTTTTCATTTTATTTTCTTTTTACTACTTCGTAGGCCCTAGGCCAACCCGTGCTCCTTGTGTTCGACCCTGGGAGCTATACCAGGTTAATCTTATAGCTAGACCGCTCGCTTTCGTGCTTGATTATTTTTATCTGTTTGAGTGGTTGATTTTTCTTAATACACGCATTCGAGTGACTGAGGTCGCAACGACCTCATTTCCATACCTTCACCTCAGTTGTTCGAGATTCTCGTGTTATCAGAATGGCGCCGTTGCCGGGGAGCACGGCTTAGTAGTATTTTTGTTTTTATTTTCGTTTTTATTTTCGCGGCTTTTGTATTTAGTTTCTTTTTGTTTTATTTTTGTTTTATTTTGATTTTCTTTTATTTTTATTTTTGTTTTCTATTGAGTGTTTATTTTATTTCCATTTTTGCACATATACCCTTACTTTTATTTTCATTCATTATTTGATTATTGTTTATTGGTCTGACCACTCTTCTGTCTTTCTTGCGAGGGCCCGAGGACTGCGGAGGCGACTTTCGAGGAGCCGGTGCAGCCGCGGAGTTCGGAGGCGGCTTCTATCTCTACGAAGCCGCAGGAGAGAGCGAGAGAGAGAGAGTGAGTGGGCGAGGCATTAGGATAGTTTTATTCATTCATTATTAATTGTAATAATGCAGGCCTTTCTGTTTGGACACTTAGACCGTAGCGGGTCTGTTTCGCCGAGCACCGGCGTGCTCGGGGGACCCATTAGGACCTGCGGCTTTTTCGCGGCTTTTCTCGCGGATTTCTTTTTCCTGTCTTACTGTCATTTTCCGGATTTTTCGCGGTTTTTGCTCGAGCCCCTAGACTTAGGACTTTCTGGTGACTGTGACGTAACTGAGTAGGATCCACACACCTAAGGCTTATCTGTTCCTATAGACCGTATTGGACCTACTTAAAATCAATAATAAAAATAACCGACTCGCTAGCCTCCGTAGCCTACGTGCCGTAGCTCGTCCTGTAAAGCGCTTACTCCTACCCCCGATTTGTCGGGCAGGGGAGGGACGAGCCAAGACCGGACCCTTTGGCTTGGAGGTCGGTGACCGGTTAGACGGTTCTTCGCTAGAAGTTGCTCGTCTAGGACTCGGCTTTCACCGTTGCATCATATAGCTTAGTTTACATTTATGTCTTTATTTTATGCGCGGATCATTTTGCATGTAGAGAGCTGGAGACAGGTACGCATTTCTGACTTTGCATGCATCATTGATTTTTCGTGCATCGGCTTTTTCGACTTCTCCCCCCGATTTTGGACTTAATAACCAGGAGAACCAAAAAATTCATTAGGCGATTTTGTTTGATTTGAAAAATACCTAAAAAAGTGTAACCATAAAATTGGGACTGCTAAGACTATTGACCTTAAAACTCGCTCACCCTAAAAATTCTGTCTTGGGGAGAGCAACCCCCTCATTGCTTTGTTTGTATGCGCGAGAGAGTGACCCCGCACACTAGGTAGAGCCCCCCGTTGCTAAACTCGACTGACTACCGACTCTTCCGTGCGGGCCAGTCGGTTGGGGTTAGCAGCGGATATCCCAACAGGTCACGTAAGCGCTCTGATATTTGTGTGTTCACCAAAATAAAATCGACAAGATAATTTGACCGAACTTTCACGGTCTTCAGCTCGCGTTGCGTTGGTGAACCGGGGGTTTGTTTTCAGATCATAGTTTTTCCAGATCTCATCCGCCCTACTCGCCAGATCGAGATGATGGGTAGACGATCTCTTAGGCAGCCTCTGGCTGCACCGCTTTCGGGCGCGTCTACCTCATCATCTAGGTTGGCTCGCGAGAGCTCAGACCAGCTCTCCGAGCCCGAGTACGACTCCACTCTGTTCCCCCTCGATCCCCTTTCTGACCTTCCCGAGAGACATGAGCCCGAGGAGAGACTGATTCATTTGACGGCACTTGAGTTGGGCTCATTTGATTTTGCAGACGTCGAGATGGCAGGCGCAGGCAGTTCAGATGATCACTCCCGTAGACCAGAGCATATCGTACTAGACCAGGGAGCGATCAACTCCACCCTGATCGCATCGCTTGATACAGTTCAGCAGCAGCTCCGCGATCAGGGAGCTTTCATGATTGAGATGAGGCGTGAGTTGGAGAGGCTCAGACTAGAGAGAGACCAGCAGAGCGAGCCCGAGGAGATCCCGGATGCAGATGCACAGGCACGAGCCGCAGCAGCAGCAGCAGCAGCAGCTGCGGCCGCCGCCGCAGCGGCAGCAGCCGCAGGAGGAGCAGGACCACCTAGACCGATGCGGGAGTTGCACAACCCCGGATCTACTTTGATGCACCATTGGGTTGTGGTTCCAGCCATCGTGGGGGACTTCAAGTTCCCCCCGAACACCTTGCAGATGCTTCCTCGGTTCCACGGACTTGCTACAGAGGAGCCCCACCTCCACCTCCAGGAGTTTCTTATGATTTGCAGTACTGTCCATGACAGACATGTGGACCAGGACACGATCAGGATGATCGCCTTCCCCTTCTCACTGGCAGACAGAGCAGCCACCTAGCTGAAGCATTTGGGGAGATTTGTATATACCTGGGAGCAGCTCCGCACCGAGTACTTGAACAAGTACTATCCACTCGGGCGGACGAACGCAGCGAGGGCCCTGATCAGCAACTTCTCCATGTTCCCCAACGAGCAGTTTCACGAGGCTTGGGAGAGGTTCAGAGAGCTCCTGGACAGATGCCCGCACCATGATATCACGAAGCCGAACCTAGTTCAGAGCTTCTTCAGCAGACTGTCACCAGAGCTACAGGGCCTGGTGAATGCTTCTTGTGGCGGGTCCTACTTCGCCAAGGACCACGACCAGGTCTGGGCTATTTTTGAGGAGATGGCAGAGAACTACATGGTCATGTCCCAGACCCGGCTCTATACCCAAAAGACCCAGCCACATCAGCCAGGACCCGTGCAGTACCAGAGGATAGCACGAGTAGATGCAGGTCCTTCCAGTTCGTCCGCAGCCACAACAGCAGCACAGTTAGAGTCGTCAGCTGCGGACATGGGCATCATCAGCGAGAAGTTGGACCGCATGGAGCTGATAGAGAAGAAGCAGTGCCAGAGCATAGCACAGATGGATCAGATGGCACAGGTCTTGAGCGACCTGAAGACACAGCTCATGTGTCTCCAGGAGACACAGACGGCTTCTCAGCCCCGTCTTCAGTCGCGAGGCGACGCCGGCAGCAGCAGCAGCTCGTCCCAGCGCTCCAGCACCCCAGTGCAGCCTAGACAGGTTCACCTTGTACAGGCGGAGCCGTACCAGCAGCCGCAGCCCACCTACCAGTCTCCACCATCTCGAGAGATGCAGATGGTGGTTTACCAGCCGGACCAGCCTCTGGCAGTACTCCCGCCAGCCCCCTTGGATGCAGAGCTGTTGATGGATGTCAACGGGATCTGGTACGACCGTCCCCAGCCTAGGATCCGACGAGACCATCCCGGATTCAGGTGGGGGAGTGGTGGTGCCCAGGCCCAGCAGCAGCCGTCAGGACAGGGAGGGCAGTACTCCCAGCCGAGAGACCATCACCAGCCGCAGCAGCAGCCCCCAGTCTACCAGCAGCAGTCATCCTACGGTCCGCGTCCCTATCAGCAGCAGGGACAGTATTGGAGACGTGAGCAGCAGGCTCACCAGGGAAACCAGCACCAGTAGCAGCCTCCATCCTACAACTCTCACCCACAGCAGTTTCAGCAGCCTCACCCACAGAGAGGCCACCCGTCGGGCTCCCACGAGAGCCCCGCTTTGGATGACATCGCCCGCCTCCTCACGGACCAGCAGGCTACATTCCGACGGGAGATGGACGAGTTCCGCCAGGAGATGCGGGACCTGGTGAGAGGGAAGGCCGCCATACCAGCCCAGATAGAGCCCAATCCGAACAGCCTCAAGCGGAAGTCTGAGCAGGTAGTACATACTGAGTCAGCCACTCCTAGTGACCCATTTGATGATACATCTTCGGATTTATTTGATGCTGATTTTGTCACACTTAGGAGCGGTAGGACCCCAGCAGGCGGCGGTGCCTCATCTGAGCACCATCCCGAGGCGCCACAGGAGGAGGAGGAGAGCGGTACTGAGGCCGCTCCAGATGATGACGGTGGTACTGAGGCCACCAAGGATGCTGATCCCACCGGCGGTACTGAGGCCGCCACTTCACCAGAGCTAGGAGGTGGTACTGATGCCACCCATGCAGCCGAGCCAGCCCGCGGTACTGATGCCGCGCGACGTCTTCCTTCAACAGCAGCAGAGCAGCCAGCCCGTGGTGGTACTGAGGCCACCGGTGTTTGTAGAGAGAGATCTGATGTTTTTCCTCGTGGTTATGTATCTCAGAATTCTGATAGTAATAAAGGAAAAGGTTTACACTCTTTTGGTCCCACTGTGGTGCATGATGTATGTGTGGATCCGGTCCTTGAACCGCTTAGACCTTTTCCTAGTCCTTCATCTGAGAAGGACCCAGTGATCCCCTTCCCTAGAGCCCTTCAGATGGGGAAGGGGAAGAAAAATGATCCAAAAAAGAGAGAGCTTGAGGAGTTCAGCCAGAGCATGATAGATCGGTTTCACATTCAGCTGACCCTCCAGGAGGCTTTGCAGCACATCCCACTTCTCCAGAGATCTTTGAGAGAGAGGACTACAGTCAGGAGGAGGAGGAGGAACCACACTTCAGAGATACATGTGCTGACGAAAGCCACGTGCTTTGCTATCCAGAACCGACTGCCAGCCAAGAGGCCAGATTCAGGGGCCCCGTATGTCAGATGCCAGATTAGTGAGCAGTGGTTCGACCGTACTCTTCTAGATAGCGGATCGTCGATTAACCTTCTTCCGGCAGCCCTTCTCGACCGCTTCGAGTTGGGCACTCTTCGACAGAGCAGGACAGTCCTTCAGTTCGCTGATCGATCTGTCAAGAGGCCGAAGGGGTTATTACGAGACGTTATCATCACTATTCAGGGCCTGCAATTCCCCGTGGACTTCGTAGTGTTGGACATGGAGATCCCTGAGTCAGTGACCGATACCCCCATCATCCTTGGGCGTCCGTTCTTGGCCACAGCCAAGGCGGTGACTGATCATGATAGTGGGAAGGTGTACTTTCGCGTCCAGGGCGAGAGTATACAAATAGAGACGGTCGAGGACTATAGAGCCAGATTCAGATCCCGCTCAGATGCGAGTACCGATTCAGAGCAGCTGACAGACGCAGAGCCAGACATCCACCAGGACTGTGATTTTGTGATCACAGATGATGAGGCAGCTTGGGCAGACCTTGAGGCACAGACTACCCTCTCACTTTCAGACACAGCTGATGCAGAGATGACAGCAGAGGAGAGTCTGGAGAGCACAGACCTGGTTCAGGATACCATTGCGGCAGCAGAGCCGGTCCTTGATCGCAGCACGATGAGTCGTGATGGTGGTGCTGAGGCCACCTTGTTTCCCGGTGGTACTGATGCCACCGTTTCTGATATAGATCCCTCGGATTCAGAGTCTGATTGGGCAGATTGCTATGATCAGATGCCAGACTTGAGTCCAGTTGAGCCTATTGATGAGGAGGAGGTAGATGCAGAGCCGAGCAGAGACAGTGCAGTAGAGCCGCCTTCTCCCGATCCAGTTTGCGAGAGTACGCTTTCACTTTCCCAGGCAGATTTGGCCGACCTTGCAGCGTTCACTCAGTTTCTTCCACAGCCAGATTTGCCGGCACCCAGCATTCCAGAGCTGAAGCCGCTCCCTACTTCGCTGAAGTATCGATTCCTTGCGGGCGATCCTGAGATGTACCCAGTCATCATCTCCGCTGAGTTGACTGGAGAGCAGGAATCCCGTTTGATGGGGGTTCTTGAAAAGAACCGCAAGGCGATCGGATGGAGCGTAGCAGATCTCCATGGGATTAGTCCATCAGTGTGCTCCCACCACATCTATCTCGAGGATGGGGCGAAGCCGTCGCGTGAGTTCCAGCGGCGTCTGAACCCCAACCTGAGAGAGGTTGTCATGAAGGAAATATCGAAGTGGTGGGGTGCAGGTTTTATTTATCCCATTTCCGACTCCAAGTGGGTCAGCCCCTTGCATGTGGTGCCCAAGAAGACGGGCATCACGACTGTGATCAGTGAGTCGGGAGAGGAGATTGCTACACGAGTACCCACCTCTTGGAGGGTTTGTGTTGACTACAGGAGACTCAACCAAGCCACCAAGAAGGACCATTTCCCCCTGCCTTTTATTGACCAGATCATTGAGAGACTGGCAGGGAAGAGCCATTATTGCTTCCTGGATGGGTACTCGGGCTACAACCAAGTGGCCATCGCTCCTGAGGATCAGGAGAAGACCACCTTTACCTGTCCCTTTGGCACATACGCCTTTCGACGCATGCCATTTGGGCTATGCAACGCCCCTGCGACTTTTCAGAGGTGCATGCTGTCGATCTTTTCGGACATGGTAGGGGAGTGCTTGGAGGTCTTCATGGATGATTTCTCGATCTACGGCGATGGATTTGATTCTTGTCTTGACTGCCTAGATCGAGTACTTCAGCGATGTATTGAGTATCACTTGGTGCTATCTTGGGAGAAGAGTCACTTCATGGTGACTCAAGGGACGGTGCTTGGCCACATCATCTCCAACAGGGGCATGGAGGTTGATCCGGCCAAGGTTGATGTCATTAGGAAACTCACACCGCCGTCCAACCTGAGGCAGTTACGGTCATTTCTGGGGCACGTTGGATTTTATAGGAGATTTATTCATGATTTCAGCAGGATTGCCCGGCCGTTGACTGACCTCTTGATGAAAGACACCGAGTTCCTTGTCGATGACAAGTGTCTTTCGTCGTTTGCTACTTCCAGCAGTGTGTTATTGAGGCTCCTGTCCTCCAGCCGCCTGATTGGTCTCTCCCATTCGAGATCATGACGGACGCCTCCGATTTTGCCGTAGGGGCAGTGCTGGGACAGAGGAGGGATGGAGTACCATTTGCTATACACTATGCTAGCCGCACATTGGATTCCGCCCAGCGGAATTATACAGTCACAGAGAAGGAGATGCTAGCAGTAGTGTTTGCCCTGGATAAGTTTAGATCATATATCATTGGATCTAGAGTGACTTTGTTTACAGATCACACCGCCATCAGGTACCTCATGGCAAAGAAGGATGCCAAGGCCAGACTGACTAGATGGATCCTTCTACTCCAGGAGTTCGACATTGAGATCAAGGATAAGCCTGGAGTCAAGAATGTGGTGGCGGATCACCTCTCCCGATTAGAGCAGCCTGAGGAGACTGAGCAGATTGAGCCTATTAGAGATACCTTCCCAGATGAGGCGATCCTTGCTATCGCCTCACTCCCATGGTACGCTGATATTGTGAACTTTCTCGTTGCTGGGAAAGTCCCACAAGATTGGCCCAGGCAGAGGCTTGAGACCTTCCTAGCGAAGGCCAAGTCTTACCATTGGGAGGATCCCATCCTTTACCACGAAGGAGGGGATAGCGTCTGGCGTCGGTGTATTCCTCAGGAGGAACACCATAGCGTCCTCACTTACTGCCACAAGCTTGAGGCAGGAGGACATCATTCTGGGAGGAGAACGGCACAGAAAGTGCTCCAATCCGGTTTGTGGTGGCCTACCCTCTTCAAGGACTCAGATGAGTTCGTGAAGAGGTGTACTGACTGTCAGAGGATGGGCACTTGTGGACAGCGTGATATGATGCCGATGCAGCCCATTCACTTCTGTGAGGTTTTTGACGCATGGGGCATCGATTTCATGGGTCCATTCCCTAAGAGTCAGGGATTTGAGTACATTCTGTTGGCCGTGGATTATGTGAGTCGTTGGGTGGAGGCTATCCCCGCCCGAGCCGCTGATGCGAGGACAGTTTGCAGATTTTTGAGGAAGCATATCATCACGCGGTTCGGGGTTCCACGAGTTCTTATTTCTGATGGGGGATCTCACTTCATCAACGACCAGGTGAAGGCACTTGCTAGCGAGTTCGGCATAGACCATCGTGTTGCTACACCATACCATCCACAGACGAATGGTCTAGCCGAAGTGTCAAATAGGGAGATCAAGACTATTCTGCAGAAAGTCGTCCGCCCTGACCGAAAGGATTGGTCACAGCTATTGGACTCGGTCTTGTGGGCATATAGGACGTCTTTCAAGACACCTTTGGGCACATCTCCCTTTCGCCTCGTATATGGCAAACCCTGTCACCTACCAGTTGAGCTGAGGCACAAGTCACTTTGGGCAGTTACAGACATTCTCATGGATCCAGATGGTATAGGAGACCAGAGAAGGGCAGAGCTAGCTGCCCTGGAGGAGCTTAGAGATTCAGCTTTCTCAAGCAGCCTACATTATAAGGAGAGAGTCAAGGAGTGGCATGATTCCCATATCAGCCACAAGCATTTTGAGATTGGACAGAGAGTATGGCTGTTTGATGCGAGGCTTAGATTATTTCCAGGGAAGCTACAGAGCAAATGGAAAGGACCTTATCTGGTTCGGAAGGTACACGACAACGGTAGCATCGACATATCTGAGTTGTCTTCTGAGAGTACCTTCCGAGTGAACGGCCAGCGGCTCAAGCCATTTCTAGATCATGAGCCGCGGGTCGCTGATCTTGCCCCTATTCATTTTGCGTGAGATGTGGTCTTTGACTCACATCTAATACATCTCACGCCTGAGCTTTACTGATCCTCCGCTGTACATAGATCCAGATATCCATATCAGCGCATTCTTTAGTCCCACATCCCTTTCTTCATCTTACGATTACGCTATACTTAGGGTGCACTTTACCCTAAGTATAGGGGGGATGTGAGACATTTTGGGTATTTCTTTTGTTTCTACCCCTGTTTTGCTGCCTATACTTAGGGATATCTTACCCTAAGTATAGGGGGGGTAGACCCTGTACATCCTCCACTCGGTTTTCCCTTTGTGTACAGCCTGCTATACTTAGGATTACTTGATCCTAAGTATAGGGGGAAGACCCGAGTCCCTTTCGACTTCTTATTCTCCTTTTGTATAGCCTTCCTTTTCACTTCCCTATACATAGCACGAGTTATGTCTTCTTCATCGCTCTTGACTCCGAGGACATCGTTCGAGCTAAGTATAGGGGGGTGTGTATATATTTCATATATACTTTAGCCATAACTCGTACTTTGTGTGAGTGTGTTAATAAATAAAATGGCTAAAAACCACAAAAATTAAAAATTTTTCATGTTCATAATCTTCTTTTATTTGCACATACATAGCTAGTGTACAAATTATTTTTGTAAAAATGATTTCAAAAATCTTTTGTGTGTAAAGCTTGTGTAAATATTTTTGTATCAAAATTATGTATATAGTACAAATTTTTTCCAAAATGTTTTGAAAAATCAAAAGTTTGCAAAAATCTTGTGTAAATGTGTGTAAATACCTTTTTGCAAAACTTGCACTTCATGCATCATCATTCATGATTTCAAAACATTTTTCAAAAATTTTGCATGATTGTAAAATAGTGTGTAAATAGGCATCTTTTTGTACATATGTATATAGTTTTTCTTGGATGATAGTTGACATTTAAACTAACCTGGAATCAAATTGAGAAATGGAGCTTGATTAAGATCTTAATCCACCTAAATTCTAAGAGGAACCTTATAGGGCTTAGGTTTAAGGCTTTTCAGGTCCATGGAGACTTAATTCTTTGAGTCCACTAGGCTATGATCACATGTCATCTCAATGAGCCTAAGTAGAGCACTTAACAACAACACATGACTCATATAGATTATGGCTTTACTTGGACAACCACACTATGCACCGAGCTCTCTACGGATGAGATGGTGAGGAGGCAGTCTTCCTTGGCTTGGGGTAGCATATGAGGGTAGTACTTCTAGGCGGAACCTCTCTTCTTCATTTAGTGAAGGAAGTGCGTCTCAACTTGGTCTGGTTGCCATGAGGTCTAACGACGGGAGTTGTGGGTTGCAATAAAGCTTCAAAAGAGGGATAGTCTACTGGCTCAAGAGGAAAAACTCCTTGTATATATGCTGCACATGTACATGTTGTATAGATGCACTAGAAAAAAAAATGCAAAAAGGAAAGAACTCCAAAAAAGTGGTGGGTCTGAGAGAAAATGATAATCCCACCGGAGTATGTATATAAGTGCAATAAGCAAAGCTTGGTTTCATGATCCACCTGTTGTATCTTGCAGCAGGGAGACTTGGCTACACTGGTCAAGCTCCCAAGGGTACTTGGCTACACTGGCCTTGACCCATTCTCTTCTTCCCCCTCTTCTTGAGCCGGTTGTACTTGAACTTAGAAGGGAATACCCCGCTCCTCTAGGAAAGAGTGGCCAGATTGAGGTCATAGAGTTACCTTGTTAGGGAGGGTTGTCAAGTTGCCATTTCTGAGGTGGAGAGCTTAGACCTCACTTTCACAGGACAAGAAAAGATTCATGGTCTTCAGGGTTTGTGGTTGATGACTTGTTCTGATCTGGAGCATTGAGGAGTCTTGGTTATAGGATAGTGGAACTTAGAGGCTGTTAGGTTTTAAGCTTAAGTCTGAATAAGATTCCGACACATTAATAATCCAAAGATCTGATTGAGCTCCATACCTCAATTTAATGAAGGCAAGTTTAATAATCAACCTTGATCCATGTACATTCTCTTTTTCTTTTTCTTTCTTTCTTTTTCACTTCTTTTTCAAATAAGTGTTTGCTAAGGGACTAGCAAAGTATAGTATAGGGGGGTGATGAATACCCATTCATCACTCTTTATTCTTATATTTTAGCTACAAAAACCTATGCAAATGCATGTAGATATGTGTAAATAGGAAAAGTTAGCAAAAGCATGCATGTTTGTAAATATAGATAATTAGCATGTTTTTGTGCAAAAATAAAAGAATAAAGATGAAAAAGAAAAAGAGGGAAATATTTAGAAGAAATATTGAGCAACCTAACCCAAGGGAGGGCTCAGCATGGGCCTGACCGCATAAAAACAAAAGTAGAGAGAGATAGGGGCTCATATGTACATACTTATGTAAATAAATAAAATTATATTTTCCTCAACCAAAAATATGCTTGTATATATTTTGTATATATTTAGAACTATTAAAAACAAAATAAAAATTCAAAAATTAAAAAGACCAAAAAGACCCCTTCACCATGTACATAAGTCCATCATCCTTATTTATTTCACCTTGTAAATAAATAAAATTTATTTTCTAAACTTTTTGTAAATATCCTATGCTATATATTGTAAATAAAATAAATAAAAAGAAACAAAACAAAAATCAAATAAAAATTACAAAAAATTAAAAATACAAAAATATGTGTACATATACCATGTATATAGTTGTATATAACTAATTATTTCACCTATGTATGTAAATAATAAAAATAAAATAAAAATAGCCTTTTATTCCTCATTTTATCCTATAAATAAATAAAATATAAAATAGGAATAAAAATGTATAAAAATAACTAATTAAAAATCAAAATTAAAAATCATATATTGTATATATACCTATGTATAGCTATATATTGTATATACTTTATTTTTATTTCCAAAAATTAATTAAAAATCACAAAAAAATAGAAAAAATTAAAACAAATATTTTTTATGTTTTAAGTTTTTGAAAATTCGGCCATTTAAGGCCCCAAAAAAATCAAATAAAAAATTAAGCCTTGGCGGGCTCTGATTGGTCCACGGGGGACTGTTGACCCCCGGTCAACACCTCCCCCAGGACCACCAGAGCCCGGGTCTGTTCACCTGACCCATCTTCTCGGATTTTTCTTTTGATGACCCGAATCCCTTTCGCCCCAAATCCGGGTCCGCATTGATCACGTCACATCCGAGAAGCTCGCCGGAGCTTTCGCCTCGGGATCCGCGCATCAGCTCGCCCTACCCGCAACCTTCTTGCCGGACCCTCCACACTATATAGTCTGAGCTCAGCCGCCTCCTCTCGCCATCTTTGGCTCCCTACCTTCACTCCCGTGACCTCCATCGTAACCACCGAGGTGACAGCTCGCGTTGGCCCTTGTTGCAGCGAGGAGGAGGTGGCCGGTCACTGATCCGGCAGCTTCGCGCCGCCGTGCTCCGCCACTCGACCGGAGCTCGAGCCTCAGGCCTTGACGCCCTTCGAGGCGACGACCAGGAGCTAGCTAAGCTCCAGCATAGTCTCCCGCATCACCCAGGTATCCATTTAGCTCGCCCATTTAGTGTAATTTCTCATTTCCCCCAAATCGCATCTCCGCCGTGTTCCGCTGATTCCGGCCACATCGAGTACCATTTCGATCATCGGGACACACCATCATCTTCGCCATCCACCCACGCACGTTCTTCGCCCAGTCATTCAACCCAGCTCGCCCCGGAGCTGGGAGTCGAGCTCCCCCATCCTCCGCTCGCCGGAGCTCATTCGCCCCGACGCCCCGTTCACCCTCACGCCGCTTCCTTGGGTCGACGCACTTTGCCCTCGACCCGCGAAGCTTCTGGTTTGCTTTGCAGGTACCAAGGAGGCCATCTGAGGCTTCCCAACTTCAGTCCAGGAGCTCGTTCGCCGCTGACCTCGCCGGAGCCCCTCCAGGGCTCGGCTGGGCCATCGGATAGCACCCACAGCTGCGGCACACCGAGGCGGACCTGCTCCGATCTTCAGAGGCAGCTTAGGAGGTCCCCAGCTCGCGCACGAGGCCGGCGAACCTCGCCGGCCACCTGTTCTTCGAGGAGCCTCCAGCACCGTCCGATCGCCCCTTCGCTCCAGTCTCGATCGCAGCCGTCCATTCACTGAGGAGCAGCTACCGTCGATCACCTGGAGGGGTTGATCAGGACCGTTAGCAGCAGAGAGAGGAACCATCAGCACCTGAGGCCGTTCGATCTCCCACGTGTCCTCTCCTGCACCGTCGATCCGGCTCAAGGGCAGACGAAGAGGAGCGCCAGCCATCCAGGACCGCCCGATCTTCCACGTGGCGCGCATCCAGCCGTCGATGAATAAAGGGGTAAATTACTTAGGCCCCCTCGTAGTTTGAGTCTTTTATTTCTAGTCCTGTAAATATTTTAGTTATTTTATTTACGTAGGGTAATTTGCACTGAGGACCTTGTGCTTGTTTCTATTTGCATATATACCCCTGTATATGTGAGCTCACGTGCTTCGTCACGTGCTTGTTTGGGTTATTTGCAGTATTAGTCCTGTAGTTCTGGCTGGTTTGTTAATGAATGATAACTTTTTGGTAATTGCATTTATGCCCCTGTGAGCCTTTTATTCACGCATGTGCGTATTTTAGTGGGATTTTTGCATCCAAGCCCCTGGACTTTTGGTACGAGTTACCAAAAGGTCCAGGAACTTGGTTTTTATTACCAAAAGTCCCCCGAGTGCCCCAGGCACGCGCCACGCGCGTGTTTAGCTGGGATTTTTGCACCTTGGCCCCCAGACTTGCGGGTATTTGCACTTACGTCCCTGTGCACAGTGCCCCCTCTTTGATTTTTGAATAAATATCAAACCACCTCCAAATTCGTTGAAAATTTGACACATGGCTCCTGCCATGTTGTTGGATTTTTGAGAATTTTTGAGGACATTTTTTATTTCATTTAGTATTTTTAAAAATTCAAAAACATCCTTTTTAGCTACTGTCTAGGTTTAAAAATACCAAAAAAATATAAAAACACCTTCAAAAATTCCAAAAAAAATTAGTTACTGTTTCTTGTGTGTTGTTTGATTTTCTAGCCAATTTTGGCTATTTTTCATTGCTTAAAAACCCTAAAAATCTAAAAACCCCTAAAAACTCATAAAAATTATAATAAATAATATAAAAACCCAAAAACAATAATTTAGGTGCCCAAATTTTCCTTATTCTTTCTAGATTACAGGAAAATTACCTCCAGGGTTTGTTGAGATCCATAAATATTTTATTTTTGGGTTTCAAGCCTTGCTGGACAGTACCTAGGCCTTTGAGCACTGTTTGATTTTTATAAAATAAAATATACATTAGAAAAATACCAAAAATTCACCAAAAACACTTAAAAACCTAAAAAACATAAAAACAATTTTTCTTTAATTTTTGCTTAATTTTTGGTGTGTTAAATAAATTGCTTAAGTTGGCTTGATTTTACTTTCTTTTATTTTCTTTATAATTCAAAAATCCAAAAAAATATAAAAATTATTAAAAACCATTAAAAATCCTTGTTTTTCATTTTATTTTCTTTTTACTACTTCGTAGGCCCTAGGCCAACCCGTGCTCCTTGTGTTCGACCCTGGGAGCTATACCAGGTTAATCTTATAGCTAGACCGCTCGCTTTCGTGCTTGATTATTTTTATCTGTTTGAGTGGTTGATTTTTCTTGATACACGCATTCGAGTGACTGAGGTCGCAACGACCTCATTTCCATACCTTCACCTCAGTTGTTCGAGATTCTCGTGTTATCACGTTGCTCGTGTATTCGATGTTCCCCCACAAGGCAGTCTGAATCTGCAACAACACCAAATGCTACCTCCAGCGGCACCTAAAGGGCTGTCCGAGGCTCCGACAGCTCCAGTCATACCTCATGCGTCGTCAGCACCGCCTCGAGCCCCCCCTCCAACAACCCCTGCTTTACCACAACTTATTTCTTCCAACTTTTTGTTTCTCCCAACTTGACATTCCATACTCTTTATTCTATCAAGTATGGGAGAAAGGGGGAGTCAAAGATAATTCTTCAGGACGTCTGTTGTCGTACCCCAACTAACAGACAGACACTTCAGACTACTACTCAGATCATCCGTCTCCACCGAGCATTGACTTCTTCGTCAGGGTGTATACTTCTTCTTTTACGACCCGACTACTACTCCGTGTTGGACTTCTTCTACAATGATTCTTCTCCAGGAACGACAGAGATATATTCCGGTGACCTGCAGGCATGACAGAGATACGTTCCGGTGACCTAATATCGCAGCGACTCTACAGGCATGACAGAGATACGTTTCGGTGACCTGAAAGCCGCAGACCCATCCTTGAGTGAGGTCTTCAACCAGCAGCGGACATATATTCTTATGATGCTTCATATGAAGATGTGGTGTATACTTTTTCTTTTTGTTACAAGCTATAGCTTTCTCAGCTCCAGCTTGAGGGGGAATGTTAGAGTTATTATTATTTACTTTTATGTTTGTAACCCTTCAGGTTCCATAACCTCCCGTGACCTTTTGGGTTCCATAACCCTCTGTGACCCTTCAAGTTCCATAACTCCCAATGACCCTTTAGGTTCTGTAACCCTTGTACTCTCTAGAGTTTTCTCTCTATATAAGAAACCATAACTCTATGGAATAAACATCTCATTTTGTTTTTCTTCTCAACACTATGTATGACTTCAAATAATTTGACAAAATTTAGGTGTTGTTTAGGTAAAGTTTTAGACACAAAAATCGCTACAGACAAATGATTTTGTTCAGAACACAATAGTTTAATAATTTGTTAGTGCTTTTGGAACATAAAACTTTCTAAAATAGTAATTAACTTTCTTACTTCATGTTCCAACACAATTTTTTTCTTGCGATTTCGACCTTTGTAGCTAGAGAAATTTGATTTTAAGCAGTTGAGTTAGAAAAGTACTAGATGGAATAAATAAGTGATTTATATTTGTTTCTTAATCTAGTTTTATGACGAATATATAAGATATATTTAGATCTTAAGTTGGATCATATATTTATGAAACAACTTGGGATCTACACATGTGAGTATACGTTTTATAATGTGATATGATTCAAAGTGTGATGATCATAGTGTTGGGAACATATTCCACGTATAGATCGACTGATAGAAAATTTATCAAAGTTGATAAGTGGATCCTGCACAATATATCACTACAAGTATGAGCAAAATATCTCAACCGCAGAAAAATCAATTACAAATGCACGGAGAATTTTAACGTGAAAAACCCTCCATGTGAGAGGAAAAATCGTGAGGTTGATCGCAACCCAAAACCAAGCCCTATAATCGAAGTAATCTCCCATGAGGGGCTTATAAAAGGCCAACCCTCAATACAGTGCTACAAATAACCAAAGAATGAAAAATAATAGAGAGGAGAAATATCACCCAATGGTAAATCAACTGTCAAACTGTAGGGAAGAATGTTGGAGAAGAACTGCTCCAAAGGTTACTCCATCCAAACTCCACGCAACTACGAACCTTCTTTCTTCTTCCTCTCTCTCTTCTTTCTTTCTTGTGTGAGGAGAGCTTGTGTTGGGATGATCTTGGTATGCACCACATACTTCCTATTTATACTTCATGGAGATGTGCAAATAAGGAAACATGAACTCATACTTCCAATAAGATTAGGAAAAGATGACTCCTAATCTTAAAAGACAATTGATCTTTCTTTTTCCAAATAAGACTACCACTGTCCTATATATATAGACTAAGTTCCCACAAGGAGGGGAGGCCATCCAACAAATCTCCCCCTCACCAACGATGTGGGAACTACTCCAAACCTGTGAGGGAGAAGCATATCTCGAACTTTCCAAGCGGCAAAGTCTTTGTCATCATATCGATATCATTGTCATCTGTGTGAATCTTGTCAAGTACAAGCTGCTTCGATTCTAACACATCACGTATCCGACGATATCTGACATCGATGTGCTTCGATCTTGCATGGAATGTAGAATTCTTGACAAGGTGAATAACACTCTGACTGTTATATTAAAGCACGTACTTGTCCCGATGAAAATCAAGTTCCTGCGTAAACTTTTTCATCCACAACAACTCCTTGCATGCCTCTGTAGCTGCAATGAACTCAACCTATATAGTGGATAAAGCAACACACTTCTGGAGACGAGACTAGCAAGAAACTGCACCACCTGCAAAGGACATCGTGTAATCTGATATGGATCTTCTCCCATCAATGTCACCTGCCATGTCTGAATCTATGTATCTAAGAAGAATAGTCTTCTCTGCTCCAAAGCAAAGAGAGTAACTGCTAGTACCTCGAAGATATCTCAAGATCCATTTAACTGCTTCCCAATGTTGTTTTCCTATATTTGAGATGAACCTACTAACAACTCCAACTGCATGAGCAATATCTGGCCTTGTACAAACCATGCCATACATGAGACTACCTATGGATGATGCATAGGGAACTCTTTCCATATCTTTCTTCTTGCATTGTTCTGTGGGCTATCTTTGGAAGTTAACTTGAAATGCGCTCCAAGAGGGGTGCTAGCTTGCTTTGCATTCTCCATATGAAATCTTTGAAGTATCTTCTCAATGTACTTCTCTTATGAAAAATGAAGTTTCCTTTCTCCTCTGTCTCAAGTGATCTTCATGCCCAGTATCTGGCTTGCATACCCAAAGTCCATCATAGCAAAGGACTTGCTCAACTCCTTCAAGCCAGAAATTCTCTCTCCATTGTTGCCTACAAATAGCATGTTGTCAACATAAAGCAACAAAATGATGAAATCATCACCCGAGAATTTCTTCATGAATACATAATGGTCTAAAGTGGTCTTGGAATAACCATGCTCACTCATGAATGAGTAAAACTTCTTGTACCACTGCCTGGGTGCTTGCTTCAAGTCATATAAACTCTTATTCAGTCTGCAAACATAACCTTCCTTGCCTTTGACTGTAAAGCCCTCAGGTTGCAACATGTAGATTTCCTCCTTAAGGTCACCATAGAGGAAAGTTGTCTTCACATCCATCTGTTCAACCTCCAAATCACGACTAGCTGACAAGCTGAGAACCACCCTCATAGAAGACATCTTCACCACAGGAGAAAAGATCTCATCAAAGTCAATTCCCTTCCTTTGGTTAAAATATTTCACAACCAACCTAACTTCGTATCTTGGGTTTGTAGAGTATTCATGATGTTTTACTTTGTAAACCCACTTGTTTCTCAATGGTCGCTTACCTTTAGGTAACTTGACAAGCTCAAAGGTATGATTGTCATGAAGGGATTCTATTTTCACTTTCATAACTTCTATCCATTTCTTATTATTTGCATTTGCAAGGCTTCTTCATAGCATTCAGGCTCTCCACTATCTGTCAACAAAATGTACTCATGTGCAGAATATCTGGTGGAGGGTTGCCTTTCCCTCACGGGTCTCTGTGGTGGGAGAGCCTATGAAGAAGAAGAGCTCTCATCATCCTGGAGACCATCATCACCACTGTCATATGCATCATCATCACCAGGAGTGATGATATGTGGTACATCATCCTCATTTCCTCATCTCGTACCTGCTCATATGCATCATCTAGCACCACATACAAAAACCCTCTGCAAAGAGACTGGCTCCATATCATCTCGCTGATAGTTGCTCGAAGGAGAGTCCTTAGCAATCTTCTGGATGTCCTCAATGGTTTGGTCTTCAGAGAAAATCACATCACTGGTCCTCACCAGCTTCTTATCAACTGGATCATACAACCTATAGCCAAGATCATCTTGTCCATATCCCAATAAGATGCACTACTTTGTCTTTTCATCCAACTTGGACCTTTCATCCTTGGGAATTTGCACAAATGCATGGCATCCAAAGACCCGCAAATGGTTGTATGAGACATTCTTTCCATGTCAAACTCTGTCTGGAACATCACCATCCAAGGATATACATGTGGAGAGAGATTAATAACATGAACTGCAGTGAAAAGTGCTTCACACCAAAAGGAGTTAGGCAACATAGCCTCAGAAGGAGACATCTGACTCTCTCCATCAAGGTCTTGATCATTCTTTCTGCAACACCATTAAACTATGGTGTCTTGGGTGGAGTCTTATGGTGCATGATACCATGAGACCTGCAATACTCATCAAACGACCCAATATACTCACCACCATTATCACTGTAGATGCGCTTCAGCTATCACTATGGATGCACTTCAGCTTCTTTCCAGATTGTCGCTCCACTAGTGCATGGAAGTGAAAGCACCAAGGACTTGGTCCTTCCTCTTTAAGGCGTAGACCCAAACTTTCATGGAAAAATTATCAACGAATGTAACAAAGTAAAGTGAACCATCAAGAGAACTTACTTTCAACAAATCACAAACATTTGTATGAACAAGCTCCAATGGTTGCATCTTCCTAGAAGGTGGATGGCTCTTGAAGGAGACTCGTCTCCTTCCCAACCAAGTAGTATGTGCATCTCTCCAGCTTCTCTTTCTTGACATCTATCAGCATATTCTTCCTCACCAAACACTGCAACCCCTTCTCACCAAGTGCCCCAATTGTCGATGCCACAAGTCAATGGATTTTGCATCTCCATTCACATGTGCAACATCATAGAAGATGGATGCATTCATGATGTAAAGATTGTTGCTATACTTCTTGTCACAAGCAACAACCTAGGATCCTCGCCTAAGCTTCCATTGACCATCACGAAAAGTATTAAGGTATCCGTCATCATCAAGCTTGTTTGCATAAATGAGATTTAAGTGCATGTCTGGTGCATGCCTCACATCTTTAAGCGTCAATACCGCTCCATTGGCATTCTTCAATGCAGTATTGTCAATAGCAACAACAACAGACAAAGAACTATTCCCCATCTTTAATGTTCCAAAATCACCAGTTGTATATGAAGAGAAAAACTCTCTTTGAGATGTAACATGTAGAGCAGATCCGCTATCAACAAGCTAATAAGTACTATCATGTGCGACATTTACCATCTCCTCATCATAGACAATGAGGAGATCATGTTGTATAACTGTAGCAACTTGTTCATTCTTTTAATCTTGCTTGTCGCCACCATTCTAGTTATCTCTCTTGAACTGGAGATAATACTTCTTGATGTGCTCTTTCTTCTTGTAATAGTGGCACTCCATATTCTGATATATAGATCTAGACTTGCTTATGTCATTATCTCTACACGTATCGATCTTGATCCAGCTACTTCCCCTATTCTTTGTGATAAGAACCTCTGAATGTTAAGAGCTTCCTTGGATTTTTCTTTGCATATCCTCACTTAGAATGTCAGACTTGATTGTCTCCAAAGAAACGACCCCATTGATTGCAGAATTTGTAAGTAAGACTCTAAAAGTCTCCCATGAATCTAGTAGAGTAGCAAGCAGTAACAGTCCCAACATCTCACCTTCAAAATTTATCCTCATGCTCGTCAATTGACTAGTAATTCTTTGGAATTCCTTCAGAAAATCTAGTACAGAACTGCCTTTCTTGAACCTCAAGTTCACTAGTCTTTTGAGAAGATACAGTTTGTTACTTCCCATCTTAGAGGCGTAAAGATTTTTCAACTTCAACCACAAGCTTCTAGCGTGACTTTCATATTAGATATGGATGTAGACGTTATCATCAACAAACTGTCTTATGAACCCATAAACCTGCTCGTGTTCAAACTCATATTCCTCATCAGGTTTGCTTTCGGGCTTCTGCGTGGGGAACACCGGAAGGAGCATAACCTTCACATATAAAAGATCCTTCATCTTGTTCTTCCATAAATTGTAATTAATCTCATTAAGACTAATTATCATGCTCAAATCAAACACCATCTTGTAATCCTCCATTGAACCTAGCTCTGCTACCACTTGTTGGGAATATATTCCCGGTATAGATCAAATCACGGAAAAATTTGTAAAGTTATAAGTGGATCCTGCACAATATATCACTACAAGTACGAGCAAAATATCTCAACCACAGAAAAATCAACCACAGATACACGGAAAATTTTAACGTGGAAAACCCTAAATGTGAGGGAAAAAAGCACGGGGTTGATCGCAACCCAAAACTAAGTACTATAATCGAAGTAATCTCCCGTGAAGGGCTTATAAAAGACCAGCCCTCAATACGGTGCTACAAATCACCAAGCAATAGAGAATAATAGAGATGAGAAATATCACTCAATGGTAAATCAGTCGCCAAACTGTAGGGAAGAATGCTGGAGAAGAACTGCTCCAAAGGTTACTTCCTCCGAACTCTGTAGCAACCACAAACCTTCTTTCTTCTCCCTCTCTCTCTCTCTCTTATTTCTTTCTTGTGCTAGGAGAGCTTGTGTAGGGATGATCCTGGTATGCACCCCATACCCTTATTTATACTCCATTGAGATAAGCAAATAAGGAAACATGAACTGCTACTTCCAATAGGATTAGGAAAAGATGACTTATAATCCTAAAAGACAATTAATCATTCCTTTTCCAAATAGGACTACCAGTGTCCTATATATATGGACTAGGTTCCCACATGGAAGCGAACCCATCCAACACATAGCTTGGGGATTCATGACCCGATTTTGACACTATTTCATGTTTTCTTTTGTATTGTAATGTATAAAGTATTTTTTATTACGTAATCATCTCCACTTAAGACCATACACTATATTAAAATATGCAAACATTGGATCCAAATGAGATTGGTTTCAAAATGAAAAATATGTTTTCAAACTTAGGAATCCTTGATGGGTTCAAACATACATACAAACGTACATAAATTAATTATTCATATTGGACTCTTCTTGATCAGATAATTTTATTAGGTGCTGAAACAAACTACCATATCACCTCATATATGATATGGTTAGATACTATTACATGGAGATGTGAAAGGTGAACTTTGTTTTGTAACGTGATTGTCGAATGCACATTGTTTTTCATTTATGTGCATGTAATATAGTGTATGGAGTGACATGTGAATGGGTTGAGTTTGTAATCTTATATGTTATATGTGCATGTGATGCAAGATGATTGCCTATGACGTGTGCTTGCGGTTGCATTGGGATAAATATCGTAATATCTTATGTTGGATTCAATATGATCAGGTATTTAATCAGAATGTGATTCAAATCTTAGATAAGGTCATGATAATCCATATTTTAATAGGATTAAATTGATGATTTTTGTCAAATGGCCAAGTCATCACAATGGAATCAGATTCCCTTAAGTAAATCTCAAATTTAAACGATAATAGTTGATATCAATAGATGATGATTCATGGTATCACATCATTGCAGAGGTATTATCACCATGGTTTGCACATATGATACGCCTTTGCGAAGTCAAACCTTCATAGTACAAGAGCACACGTATAAGACAACTTCATTTTCCAAAAAAAGACGGCCGCATGGGTAATGACCATAATACTGATCCTCATATAATTATGTTATTCTCCTTGATGGTTGGTTTATTTAATATCGTGTCAATTCACACCTTCGAGATGACAGGTATGGATCTAAAAAATCAAATCACTGAGAATGAAATTTAGACTTGTGAAGGGGAAAGAAATGCAATTTAGACTTGTGAAGGGGAAAGAGCTTACTCTTTTTACCTTATAATTACATTTTTACCATATTATTGGTTGTGATAAAAATGGAAAGAAGATCACACGCCCCATTTGAGGCACATGCTTCATATTTTGAAAATTAAAAAGAGAATTAACTTCCAAATTTTTTTATAGTAAGATACCTTTGTTTTAAAGTTAACTCAGACATTGTTTTTTTCCAAAGAGCAAGATATTTTTCATTTTAGACAATGAACCTTAAACTGCTTAAATAAATATACTCAAAATTAATCCATAGAAAGAACCAATTACATGGAATGGATACATGGAATATATACTACTTGTAGCTAAATACATTACGTATCTTTTTAACAGTGCAAGGATATTGTATATGAGATGGTGAAATTACCAAAGGATATTGTAAATATTGAAAATGTATTGGGTGTATTTGCAAACTTTAAAGTAATCATATCACCCTCACGCAGTTACAGTTACCATAACTTTGCAAACCTTGATAGGATAACTTGTTTGAAATAATTTAAGTTTAACATAAAATATTGGGAATGTTTAAGATATTAAGATATTATTATCAATATATTTATTATTCATTATGTAATGTGTGTTGTTTTAATGTAAAAAAATACGAACATTATATAATTTTTATCGAGTTCCTTTTTTTATTTGTATTAATCGATAAAAGTCTCACCATATATAAGTTGAAGAAATATGATCAACGTTGTGAGAAGGCAGAGACTCATAAAGAGATATTTTTTGAGTCCGAAGAGTCTCATGAGCACAAAGGGGAAAGGCTTACTAAGGTGCATGGTTAATGGAACCAATAGAGGACACAGATAGGTCCTATAAAATTATAGATATAATGTCATGTCTTGCCATGGATAGCAAGTTCTAGCATTTGAAACTGTAATAAGATAAGAATATGAAAATCAACCAAAAATGATTTACGGAAAATAAAACATGACAAGTTATGCAAGAATGGTTTAAAGAAAATAAAACCATAACAAAACATGTACGAAGATTTAAGAAATATATAAACCACTTATAAGCTATGAATATTATGAAACATGCCACACAACGATAAATAAACGCTTTTATATTCCTATATATGTTGCATATGTAAATCCTCTTTAATGAAAGAAACCAATATACAACATGTTAGAGATATAAACTAGAGCATGCAAGTGAATTACTAGGCACATGATGATAATACCCATGAATACTGATGCAATACAAAGAATCATACGGTTGTTAGAATTCTAATGCACGGTTACATAGACATACTTCACATTAGGCTTATGAAAGTCTATGTTTTGTCAAAATCAGCTGAAGAATAAGGTTGGCCAAGCATTCAATATCATGTAGTCGATCTATCAAGACATCAAGATATCTACATGTCCATAGGACCAATAACATGTTATTTCATTACATGTTTTTTTACAAGTACACACGTAATTGTGTTATAATAATGGAACTATTCTATATGGATAGTGATTGAACTTTTTTGAAAAAGATACTTGGAAACTCATTGATTACAATGCAAGTTTCTGTAGCAACACAGACATGTGATTCTTGTTCATGTGCTTTCTTAAAACCACATGGTACATTTTGTTCAATATATGAAAGATATATGTCAATCGTGAAGGAGATGTTAGATATGTGAACCACTCACAATATTTCAATGTTACGAAGGACATGGTTCGTTGCAAGAAGTAGGATAGTAGCTCTATAGGAGTCCATGTACACAAATATTTGAGTTCATACATAAACTAAAGTCTTTGTGAGTCGATAGAGATATAGATATGATGATGGTCATCATCCTAATATCTCTACTTAAGTCCTTCACAAGCTTCATTAGTTTTATTTCACATGAATATGATGAAGTCTATGAATGTCGAGTTTCTCTCCATATTGAAAAATATCCATTATAAACATATTCAAAAAGGGAAAAACCTACGGCTTTGCAATAAATTGCAAGGCTAAGATAAGTGCGACAAGAAGCATAGGTCTCAAAAGAATCTACCCAATATGAAGAATCAAGATCAAAGAAAATACCATGCTTCTACAACTTCTTAAAATCCGACATCAAAGGAGAAGGATGTCTGCCACCTCAGCTACAAGCTGAAATATTGAGAGTATGACTATCCAATCAATACAAAGTCGTTAAAGGGGTGAAAGCGGGTTTAATAATGCACATTATGAAAAACACGGAAAACATAGACAAAATCCACCATAAGAATCTCATCATATATCTATACGATAAAAAAACCAAACCACGATAACATATGGCGATAGGTAAAAGTTCTATCCATTTCAGGAATCAATATACGAGAAAGGAAATTATACCTTTGATCTGTGTAGTCTCTAAAATGGGAGATCTCCTGTATTAGGTCTGATCTAATGGACGCTACACTCACAGGCATAAAGATGAGTTGCATACCTCCCGCGGAATCGAGAAATTTCTTCTTCTCCTTTCTCCTCTATGCCAATCATGCATGAAGTACGCTATTCTCAACTAGAAGTGCCACAAAAGAAAGAGGCAAAGAGGAGTATGGGACAACCAAGGAGAGGGGAAGAGGGAATTTATGATCACTTTATGGTTTTTAGGAGTTTCTTTTTATGAGAAACGAGTGTCATCCACTCCTCTTTACTTAGGATGAATGGGCGCCCATTTTGATTTAGTGGAGATTACAATCTCCATCAGCTAATGACTATAAAATGAATATAAAATATTTACATTGGAACTTGATTCTTGTAATGAAAAATCAAGTATTTACATTGGAACATTAGCAGCGATTAGTTTTGGCAGCCACTAATGTCGTATATTTACATCATCTAACATAATAAATGTCACTGCTACTCTATTGATTATTTGTGATGACCAAAGAACCATCGTGCATATGAGAATGTTTTAAAAAAATAATGAGTCAGTCAAATTGATCGCATCGAATAAAATTACGATAATTTCACAAACGACATTCATTCCCCCAATTGCGTGCCTCCCTCCCCCAACTCCCTGGAATCATCCACTACCTCCCTCCCCCAATTCCCTAGAACTACCCCCTCCAAACCCCTACTTCTGGATGCTACTTGTTGCCGCTCTCCCCGCCCTCCTCCTCCCCTGCCGTTCTCCTCCCTGTGTCTCCCCTCCCCCCCCACACTTCTACCTCCTTCCCCCTCCTTTCGCTGAAACCCTCCACCTGCACCCTCACCACCTCCTCCTCACTCCAATCCTCCTCCTCCACCACCGCTCTCCTCCCTCGACCTCCCCTCCCCCACCTCCCCTCCCTCCTCCTCCCCCTCTCCTTAGACAACCTCAACACCCCCCTCCCCCCCTACGCTGGTCGTTGTCATCCTCCACAAATACTGCCCTTGCCTCAAACTCTACCTTCCATTTATGCATTCAACCCACGGTATAAATTCTATTGTCGAATTTTTATCGAATACATGTTCAATATGATTAAGTATTTTTTTAATTAATCATCTTCATTTGGTATATGTTGTTCATTTGAATGATTGTTTTGTATGCTTGTTCATTTAGAGATGCATGCATACATCTCTTTGTCAATCTCGTAGAATGATATAACATACAAATCTACAGTATGCTTTACCTTTGCTCAAATGTAATAGTTTCTTTACATTTTTTTATCTTACTTTATTTTCAATTTTGTATAACTTTACTGATATTCGTGCTTATCGATGGACAATGAGTTTCTGACTAAAGGGGGGAGAGTGTGTATCAAGCATTTCCAAATCCACAATAAACACTTTAAACTTGGTTTATTTCATATGAACAATGATTACGATAAATCGGTTCTTTAAATAAGATGCATGCTAATCTTTGGATCAGATACAATAAATCATGTTAACAATAACCATTCACATTCATGTAAAGTTTGAACCCTCGATGTTTTAGGTTACTTGCACATCATTTAAGGGTTCAACACGTATAACTTACATGTGATCTGAAATCCCCAAAACATCCAATGTTTGAGAGCATGGGCTAAATGAATCACTAATCATTAGCCTTCCAAAACCAACAATGAATAAAAACATAAAATTTCCTTATCAAAGTAAAATCACACCTAATCCTCTCCTAAACCATGCTAAAACTCTCACCCCAAAGCAACATAAAACCTCGCTTGCCTCAACCAACCCGCAAACAACTCCAACCTGCCCCTCAGACATTCCCATCTTAATGCTTGTTTATGAATGATCTTGTTTGTACATGTAGTCCAATACGTATTTATGTATATATGTATACATAACTATGCGTGTGTCTATAAATGTATGTATCTATGTATGTGTACGTACATATTTATGTATCTATGTATATATGCATGTATCTTTATGGATATGGGTGTGTGTTTATGTCTATTTCTGACCATATGTATATCATATGTGTTACCATAAAAAGAAACTCCTATGATAATTTATCACATTAAAATTTAATTGTTTTGATAATATGTTCACATTAATGTGTAATTAGATCGTCAATAACATTAAAAAATAAATTCATTTGAAATCATACAAAATGAAAGCACACACAGTGTGTCTCTGCACACTTGGAGGTGTGTGTAATATAATGGGAGATTTCATCACACTTCTAATTATGTTATATTTTCTCACAAAACTATTGGACATACTTTGGGATGAGATATCATGGTCAATAGTCATAGATTTTAATGTGTGTGGGTGGAAGACTTTTTCTTTGCAAATTCATTCTCAATAAGGGTATATACTTATTATTTATTTAGATACAAGCTCAGGATCACGTAGCTCCATGTCCCTCTTGTAAACCCATCAAATAAATGTAAATGTCCAATCAACATATAGGATTAAGTATTTTACGGACCTTTTGCATATCCCTATTGTAGCATGTACAAATGAGGACACAAGGTGTCCATATAATATTACATATATATTGACTTTCCTTAGTTTGAAGGTTCCAGACTAAGGAGGTCCACAAAGACACAAACCACAATACAATACGATTGTGTTGGGCTTCGATAAAAATATTTATTATTATTATTTAAATGGTGGCTCATGATGTGAAAGGATGCATCCCATCAAAGGGTTGCCTTTGACATGTTACCTTAATGGAGAGGCAACCATTCATGTGTATAAACACATGGCAAGCGATCCCCTCTCCCTTAACCAAATGTGTGAGGATCTATTACTCAAGCATCTTAAGAAAGGTTGAGAAGGAGAATGAAACCCCATTTGCCCCGCTTTCGTTCCGCTTCGAGTCTTTCTCTCGACGTGATGGCCTCCGGTTAGTACTTTAATTATTTAATATGGATCTATATTTTGGATTAATACCATAGGTCTACTAGTTTGTATCAGAGCTAGTTATAGCGATGAAAGTAGTTGTCATCAATTTTTTCTTAGGGAAAGTTTTCGACTTGCAAGTTTTGATTTTACGATCTGTAATATCTCTGTAGTATTACTTTAATCCGTGAGTAATTTATTATATTGACAAGCATTAAATTCCACTCATGGGTTTTCACGTATATGGAATTACTCATTGTTTAAGACCTAGGATGTCCATGTTTTAAAGTTTGTGTGTAAATCACATGTTAGGAAATTAAGAGATGCTTGTTTGAAATGCAATCTCCGGAATTAATTTTTTTGAGCTATTCCTTTTTTCCCTAAGTTCATAGAAGGTGAGATGAAAATTAAGAAATTTCCAGCGTGCAACCAACGTTGGATTTAATACTAAAATATCCTAGTTTTTTTATCCACTCAAAGCATCTACTTATGATGTAATAAAGCAATAAGTAGAAATTTCTTTTGATTAACTCTCTTTAATGTATTCCAAGCTAATATGTACAATTGAATCGGTCCGAGTAGTCACAGCATCCGATCGATTCGTATTGTACATATTAGTTGTTGACAATGGGTAACTATTGGTTAGTAATCTTATAGTAGCCACACCATCCATGATTACAATGTCAATACTTACATTAATAAATAAATTTAATAAAACATCTAAATTTCATCTACATTGTATGATCAACTGATGTCATTTGGTATACTTTGTATATTAGATCAGGAGGAATAGCCACAACATCCAACTGATGCCTATACATCATTTCACTTTATTGAGTAATTTATGGTCAGTTTATCCTAGAGTAGCCACAACATCTAGGAATATAATGTAAATGATTACATTAAGTGGTAAAATTAATTGAATTAATCAAATGGCATCTATGCATCTATATTGATGGAATGGGAAAATAAATTTTTCGTTAGGTATTCTAAATACCCACAGGTACGGAATATTGAATGATCTTTAGAAAATTATTTGTCTCATTAATTAAAGAAATCAAATGTATGTTACAATTGTTTAGCCACAACAAGTCTTGTAATGATAATACATTGGTTTTTCAAAACGTTAAATAAGTTAATGTTTTGACTTGAGTTATATACTTGAGTTATTGCTTGAAAATGGTAGTCTTATTCAATGAAATTTATATTGCAGATAGTTTTGCTTTCATATCTACTTAATTCAATGCCTTGAATTCTGTTCTGATTCTCAATGGAAATAATTTTTCGAATTGGAAAGAGAAGATTCTTCTTGCATTAGGATGTATGGACAATGACTATGCGCTTCGTATTGGCGAACCAACGAAGCCTACAATAGATAGTAGTCAAGGAATAAAGGATTTGCATGAGCGGTGGGAAAAATCCAACCGATTTATCATGCAAACAAATATAGCCAAAAATATTCGGGGTTCTATCTCGAGTGTAAGACAATAAAAGAATTTTTGGAAGCTGTTGAAAAACAATTTCAAACTTCAAAAAAGGCTATGGCCAGTGATGAGCTCAGATTTCGCTTCTCTAATAGTCAATAATTACAGTATGGGAGACGATCTTCGGTCAATCAATGACCACAATCTAAAAATTTGTAGATTATTTTTACTTGGCAAGTATACCAAGGTCGAACACAAGGATGGTGATTTCTAGTTGTGTGGTTTTAAATTAAGTTAAATAATTAATTAAAATGCTAAGTTAATTTCTGTGTCAAAAATAAAATGGAAAATATGATGATGCAATGCGAAAAATATCAGAGAGAATAATTCAGCACATGATATGAGATTATGATCATTTACTCCAAATAATAATCAATATCCATAAAATTAAATCATAGATTAAAAGATATCAAATCCAGAAATATGTATCTATCAATATTTCAGATGCATGCCAAAAATATCAATGTATCAAAGCTTTATCCTGCAAGAATTTCTCAAGACACCTTGGCCCCTTATTCCCCTGTAAATCACTCCTCAAAAATAAAATCCTTTAATCATATAATCATATCAAATATCAGGGGAATCACGAGTCTCAAAAATAGATCAAATTCATTGATAATAATATTCGATAGTTAGCAGATTAATCAACTCAAGTCTCCTCAAATAAGATATCAAGGAAATGATTATTTTACATCATGTATACTTCTGCTAAGACTAATTAAATTATTAAAAAGATCAATTATCAATGAGAATAAATCAAATTAAATCTCCTCAAATGGGTCCCTGCAGGTTAGATCAACTTTTCTCAATAAATTAGCACACATATATCACTAATCAAGCTTGCACAAATTAAGAAATTTAAATAACATATTTCATCAGTAACCAGCCTCAGATTTATCCACAAGATATATAATATTAAAGAGCATGGAATAAGCTTCGAAACAATATATTGTGCATTAAAAACTGAGTTCACATGAGAAAGTTATGCTCAAATGAAGTTGCAAGGGCTAAAATGTGAATAAAGTATGAGTTTTTCTTTCAAAGCGGTCCCTGGAGGGACTTATATGTAAAATCAAGAAGTCAGAGGGGCCTTTCTGGAAAAAAACCATGGGCAGGGGTATATATGTAATTATCTGAAGTCGTGAGGGCCTGTACGCAAATTGTCCAAAGTCACATCCAAAGCAAGCGACAATGACATCAGTTGGTGGGCTTCTTGTAATTTCTTGAAACTCGAAGGTGCCTGGTGCAATTTCTCCAAGGTCGTACGTGCTAGGCATGTGCGCTATGGAGGCTCGGCTAACGGACCAGGAGGCTCGGCCACTGAAGTAGAGGCTTAGGGGCGGAGGCTGACGTGCATACTCAAGCCTCCACGTGCCACGCTATGCGAGGCTCGGATACCCGAGCCTTTAGTTGTGGATCCCTGCTTTAGAGGCAGCGACGTGGCGGGCTTACAACCATCGGATCAAAGGCTCTTGCCCGATCTAAGAGTTATGATGGCGAGAGGTGGTAGCAATCTAGGACTGCAGGGCGGAAGGTGACGATGGTCGATGGTGGCGGTGGCGGAGCGCGATCGAGGTGGAGCTATACCTCTGCTGACACATGGCTGAGGGTTGCAGCGGACGCGGCGGGAGGTCAGTGGAGCGGAGCGAACATGCAACAGGTGGCCGCTGGTGGTGCGTCGTTCCCGAGGTGATGAATGTAATCGTCGGTGGAGCTCGAGAGCGTGTAGTGCATAGGTGCTAGGGGGGGATGTATGCAGCCGAGCGCGGAGGGGCGAAGGGTATGAAAGGGAGCGGAGGTCGAGCGGAAGGTTGCATCTCTTGACAGAGGAGAGTGTGGTGGAACTGCGTCAGAGTTCGGCTGGAGGCAAAGGACAGAGCAATGCTCCAGGAGGTGGAGAGGGAAGCAGAGGATGCAGTGAGGTAGTGACTGGCGATGGTGTTGAGCGAGTCGAGGGGAAAGGAGAACTGAGAAGAAGAAAACTAATAGAGGAAAAGATATGGACAAAGAAGGAAGATGATAAAGGTTTTCGCCAGAGACAGAGAGCTCAATAAAGATCTAAGTTGTCACCTCCAGGTCCTGGGTGATCAAGATCGAGGCTTGGGAAGGGTTCGATGAAGCCCTATAACAGAACTCAACGAAGAGCTCTAGACCACACTTCAGATGGGAATTGTTGCCGGACATCGAGACCCCCGTCACCGATCTCGTCTCTAGCTATCCCTCTCTCTCTTTTGATTGAGTCAAAGAAGACAGATAGAGAGGATGAGGGAGGCCGGTTAGGTTTTATAGGGTGTACAGTAGCTGGCGGTTACGAGGGGAGGAGGACGACCTTGTAACGACCTGAGAAGGGGAGCCGGCATGGTGGAGAAACGGTTGAGCGGGGGATGTTAGGCGGGCGTTGAGATCTGGAGGAGAGGAATGGGGTGCCACATGGCATGCCCAGGAGCTGCCATGTGTCACCCCCAAAAAATTAAAAATATAAAGAGGAAGAAAAATAGAAAAGAAATAGAAACCTTAGATCGAAAAATTTCCTTCATGAAAGTTGTTTGTCTCAACGATATCTACAATTTTAATAAAGAAATTGAGAGCAAAAGAGGTTATCTGTACAAAGTGGTATTTTTGGTGGTCTCCATGTGTATAGAAAACCGGCTTTTTGAGGTTTTATAATTTTTTGGCTGTTTTAAAAGAGGGTAACAATATAGAAAAAATATGATAAAATACAATACACTTAATTACACATTAATCTATTTTTTAACTTTTTTAGTAAATAAGAAAATAGAGAAATAAAATAGAGGTACGAAACAAGCGTATTGTGTAAAGACTCACAACGGACACTCGGACACAGTCAGTTTCTTTGATTTCAGTCTTGATTTGGATTTGAATTTTTATGTCGCTTAATAAAACTTTCAACAAAGAATATAAATGAAGTAGAAATAAAATTAAGGGTTAATTATGTATATAAAAACTCAAGTCGAAAATCGCAAAAAGTTCAAATGCGCAAAAGAGGCCCAAAACCCAACGTTCACATATGAGCTCTGAATCTTATGAAATTGGTCTTGTATTGAAGATATTTGAAAATGGAGTACATTAAAAGTGAGGACACCAAAATTAGATACCGTGTGAGGAAGATAAGTACGTTTTAGTCTATAGATGTGAAATTAGGTTCTGAATTTAATTATCACTTATTTGAGTTAGCACAATTTTTGTATTTTTTATTTATTCTTGTTAGTAATATCTACACAATGGAGGTAGTTTTAGGTCAATTGGTGTTAAGATGAGTTAATTAAAAATATGGGAAGTTAGTAGCATCTTAGGCCAATTTGCACAATATGCAATTATACATGATGAAATGCCAATATTATTTACACATGTATGAATGCTAATTATGCTCTATTAATTATTAAATGCATATGGATTTTGCGGAACATACCTAATTGACAAATTTTAGCATGATGGATCTGAGATTCATCATACCTCTATACTTAAACAATGCTCGTCCCCCAGCATCAATGGATGAATGACTGAGTTGGATACATCCCTGAATGTACATGTGAATTTTCAAGGCTCAATTCATCGAAGACTCTTAATTTGAGTGTTCCTAAAATTCTAGGCTCAACCATGCCTTAATCAAAAGGAATCCTACTTCTCTATTTATCATACTCTCTATTTGTACATATAATATAAGGATATGAATTTTAGTGTATTGCATTCATGAGAGTCGAGTCGAGATGTCACCCAAGGTTTCAGTCCAAGAGACTCTCCTCTAGACCTAATCCTCAACACTAGGGAAGAAGTCTATTATTGCTTCAATACACCTTCTAATTAGTTTGTCAGACTTGAAAGTATAGATGGACGTCCAGATGATGGAGGACATAGGATTGTATATATTTTTCTCTCCCTTATATTGGAACAATGGGCCTCTCGAGTGCCTTATTACTCAACACTTGTATATTTTTATTTTGTTGATCAATGTGTCCGTCAAGAGCATTCGGAGTCATCTGCATTTATTTTTCTGGGAGTACACAGGGGTGTGTCTTTTTTTAGTATCTAAGATACCTTTGATCGTCAGACTTGTATCATTATACGATATAGAGCTCTTTTATTGTGCTAGCCCGATTCCTTGGTCCTAAAAGCATTTGGTACAAGTGGACACTTTGAAAATGGTTGGGAGCGCTCTCCATTGGTGGAAGCTCATAGAATTTTACTTGTAATGATTGAGCTTTTCTTTAAATATTTCTTTCTTTTCTTTTCTTTTTGGATAGCTCCACTGCTTTTACCAAGAGTTGGCGCACACTGATCAATAATTAAATTAGTTTCATCATGCCCTGACACATATGTAAATATCAAAGATTGCATGCGAACTTGTTCACATACTAGCTAGGGTTTTGCTGACACTCAGATTTCTAGAAGCCTTCATTAACTTTATCCCATCCCCGAGCATCATTAAATCGGGTCTAGACTCAAATCACCAGTCCAAGTTCTTTAAGTGATAACTCAAATCATCTCATCAATCATGTAGTTGTGAAAGTGATGTGATGATCATATTCTTTTTAGAAGGTAGAGATGAAGAGTGCAATATAACGCTCAAATCTTTCAAACTAGGGTAGTGTGGATTATTAAGTTCAAAACCCTAATGACTAAGGATGGCTAACTCAGACACTCAAGATTACAGAAATCAAGTGTCTTCAAATCCTCAAGCCTTGAGTAATAGTGAATGTGTCAGGAATATACCAACTAAAGAATGCATGAGATGCTTGAAATGCAAGAACATGATTTTTTTAATTTTTTTTCGAAAACATGTATTATTTACAGAAAGATTAAATATAATATACACAATAAACACTAATTGTATTCATCCCCGATTTTAGATGAAAATGATTAAACTACGAGCTATGGATAAAGTATGTTAGAAAATATACAAACATACCCCCAATACTTAGCTTGTGCTATGTCCTCATGGCACAAAGCGAAATGCCGACATAGCTCATAATAAGTATAGTTGAGCGAAAAAGAAAAAGAAGTCGACATGTCCCCCTATACTTAGACTTTTGAGTGACTAAGCATAGAAGAAAAGCATGAAATGAGGCAGTCGAGAGTGAGAGGAAGGAATAGGTGATGTATATACAATGGTACCAGTTCCCCTATACTTAGGCTCAGTCAGCCTAAGTATGATCGGATAAATATAAATGAGGAACCGGGTAGTTTTACGAATATACAAGGTCAAGGAGGTTTGCGATGAACCTTCTTGCAGGAGTGGGGCGAGAGTTAATATGGAGATGTGGAGGGTGGTGAAGATGGGGAGGATGAAGAGGACCAGCCATCGTTAGAGTCATCCTCAGAAGAATAGTAGTCGTACGTAGAGGATCTCCAACTATTGTCAACCAGAGGTAAGTGCCCTTTGATCATGGTTGTACTTATCGTACTTACATGATCGACCACTTAAGGGTCGGACGAGAAGTCTTCAAAAATCACCTGGTGTCTAAGGTCAAAGGTGACTTTCTTAGTCGGTTTATTTCTTTGAGAAGTATTGGGAGGAAGATGGACAGTCTTCTTCTCCCTTTCTTCAGTAACCGGTGTAGCATTTATGAGTTCCTCATAAGATGAATCACCGTAAAAGTTGAACAATTCTTGCAGGTTCATATGCAGCTTCGGGCGAGGGAGCATATTCCTGGTGGCTTTGTGAATGTTGGCTAGGGATGTTGATGTCACCTCCTGATAATCGTGACTTTTGGTGACATCAGAGGTTTCCTAAGTCGGTTCCTTGTATGGTTCAAGTATTTCATGAATTACTGCCGACTCAAAGATTGTACCACTTAAATAATTGTGATGTTCTTAAAAAATATGGTCCAACTCATCATAAGCTCCAAAATCTTAATTCCTCAATGGAGCTGTATTAAGGTGAGAATCGAATGTTTGTCCAACAGTCCGTCTCTCAAGTGACTCTCCCAAGGTTTGTGTATGTTTTTCGTAAGGAAAGGTCTGATCATGAGACGCGGTTGTCTCTTGATCACGACTGTCGATTTCAAGTCAGGTTTCCTCAGAATAGGTCTTATCATTGAGGGTTTGTTCATTGTGCTCCGAGTTAAAAAATTTGATTTCTTGAGTCTCATAATCTACAATTGCCTTAGAAGAGGCTAAGAACGACTTTCCTAAAATGATAGGAGACTTAGACAATCCTCCGCAGTGACCATCAACACACTCTGACATCGTTCTCGAAAGCACCACGGAGTGTAAAACATGAGGGAATGAATATTTCTTCGGTGATGGAGAGAGCACGTAATGAAGAATGCATAAAGTTTGAAGTCACGTGTGGTAGGGAAGATATGAGAATTATTTGGAGAATGGTAGAGGAGCATGCCTCATCTGATCGGATCTATGAATGACATTTAAGGTCATTAATTGGGTGCCCAAAAATACTTGAAATCCAAACGCTTCTATGAAATTCCAATGTTCGAATTTTAAATTAATGATATGTATCAACTAAATTGACTTTCCGAAGATGGATATGAAGTAAGAGAGCACATGTGTGTGGCTCCCTCCAATCTCTCAGTTTTATCTGTAAAAGATTGAGAAGAACTTATATAGAAGTCCACCAAAAGATTAAAACCAAGCAATATGGTGTTATCTTTCTCCTCATATCTAAATCAAGCCTCAAATTAGGAATTCCAAATAATACATTAGCACACAAATTGGTGCTATTATCAAATAATTATAGCAATGACAATATACAAAATGAGGCATCCCCTTTGAAAGAAAGATTGCCTGAACCAAGAGAGGGGATAATTTATGTTAATTACATCAAGGCGTTCCTTGTTTGGAAATATTCCTAGCTTACTTCGACATCTTTACATATCTCCCAATTGTAGCTTGAAAAAGAACAACTAAAGAATATATGTGGTTTGAAAAAATCACATAAAGTCGTATAGCAAATCTTAATATTACGGCTGTAGTTCGAAAAAAAATCGATGATGGCATAAGAAGTCATGTCTGACAATAGAGGGCCCTAAGATATCAATATAAAGTTGTATACGTTTGGAAAAATGAAAATAATTTTTTGACTTCTACCGACAAAGGAACCTGCAATTCATGTCAATGCCATTACAATGTGATACATAAGAGACGACAACATCACAAAATAAAATAATTACATGTTGATAAATTAGGAAAAACTATTTCTGAATTACGTGATCTAGTTGTTAGAAAAGGGAAAATAAAATTCTCAAATAGCATGCACGCACTACATTACTGTATCACAAGTAACAACTTTTATAGAAACACATAGTTGAGCTTACTAACAGTTTATCTACTTTAGAAAAATAGCATGAAAAAGAAATAAAGTTTCTTAAATTTAAAATAGACAACTTAGTGGACGCTATCACTAGATTAAAGAAGCAAAACCAATATTCTTGTAAATGATCTCGCTGAGTTCAACTAGAGTAAAATAAAAACTAAACAAACTTTTAGGGGGTAACTACCAAAGTACACCAAGTATGGTTTATGTTATAATAATTGTGAAACTAATTCTTCAAAAACTGTTATTCCTGCTCAAGTCTTGCTTAGCTGAAAACAACAAAGAGGGAATCGAAGCCAAGGATAAATCCTTGGAAACAAGATAGCCTACTAAGGAACCAAAAGATATATGTACCAAAGAACTATATTCATTGCTTTGCAAAAGCAAAGAAGTAAGCTTATCTACACCAAAATGCGATAAAGCCAAATATTTCCCAGGAACAAGGTAAAGGAAAAGAAAGATTATTGGATCATAGCCAGTGGATGCTCCAAGAACATGATTGGAGACAAGAACCTCTTCCTACGCCTAGAAATCAAGGATGGAGATGAAGGCACAATCGCTTTTTGTAATGACCATACGTGTATAGTTATTAGTCAAGATATGATTAGAAGCCTTAGACCTAGTTTTGATTTTGTTAATTTTGTTATGCCTTGAAACACAATTTGCCGAGTGTATCACAAATCTATGTCAAAGGTTTTAATTTTTTTCTCTAAAAATATTTTGAAGTCGTTAAAGAAGACATAATAGATGTTTTATCAAGAGGCAATATGCATAAAATGTACACACAAGTATCATGTGTCGTCGTCATATATGAGAAGTAGATAGCGAAATCCAACATGTTAGAAACTTATATCTCAAAAACCTTGTTTAATAACGATAGACACATTTATGGATACGCACTTGCAAAATTGTATCTTTGTGTATTGCATGAACTCGGGATACCAGGTCCAAGTACCTTAGGACAAGAACAAATGTTTACATTGTTTGGTTTATATGTTGATGTAATATCTTATTATAAACAACCCCAGATAGTGATGTGTGCATGTACATTCATATAAGCCAAAGCATATGTATTAAGAGGTTAATTTAATCCATCTTCACAAATTTTATAGAATTAATCGATCAACCTTATGCACATGATCAATCAATTATTTTCACCTAAATGATCAGCTTTAGTTCATATTTACTGATCGATCAACCATGATCAAGTGATTGATCAACTTTAGTTCATATTTATTGATCGATCAACCATGATCAAATGATTGATCAACTTTAGTTCCTTATTATGAACTTCTAGATGATCATTAATAGACCAACTTCTATTTTTTAGTTGATCATTATTCAAATTCAAATGCTCGACAGTGATTTAACGATCAAAAATTGATCGAACAACCTTCATATTATGTTCGATCAACTTGTTTGTGCTAATCACCAACTTTGAACCATGGTTGTTCTTTTCAAAAATGATTATCTCCTAATTGAAGTCCAAGAACTATGATATATTTCCAACATTATGAGAACTATATAAGGATCTTTATACCATCTTGGAAAGTAGAGGCATGATAATGAAATTATATATTACTCTACTACAATTTCCATTTAATCGATGAGATCATCTTGTGCACTCTTACACATTAAGAGTAGACCTCATTTACGTTGAAGCATTCAGAAGCTCTCAACTAGACACAATTGATATTTGATCTTCGACCTCTCCATGACTCATTAGAGAATATTATCATCACATGATCAACTATCAGTAATTTTTCTTTTGGAATGATTTTCAAGTTACAATACTACTATATTTCTATTTTTTATATGCATATCATATAATCTATTTGTCTTGTATAAAAAACAGATATTTGTAGTCCTTTTCTACTTAACCATTGTTGTAGGTTTTTTTAGTATGATCCAAATTTTGCAGGAAGCCTTGATGTTTGATCCAAGCTTGCAGGCTAACTTAATAGTTGATCTATGAGGTTCAACATCTTTGGCATTTGATCCAAGCATGAAGAAACTTTATTTTTTGATTGACGTGAAAGGCTATGGTATTTGATACAGAACAAGAGTATTTATGTACGGAATTTAGTGTACGATACAAGGCTATAAAAGTTCTTGTGTTTAATCCAAAGTACTTGTAAAATGGTTGAGTTATCTATGAAAAATAACTCTCATAAGGCTGATAGGCACAATGGATCTGGAATCCTGAGTCTAGGATTTAGGTCATGATTTTCACCCAGTTGGACTTTCGCGTTCCCATCAATGTATAAAAATTTGCTTTTCTAGTTTGATAGCATTCTTGTGATTGTTATTTGTGTTGCTAATTTTATATTATCATTATTCATGTAAGTTACTATTCACCCCCATCTAGTAGTACTTCGATCATACTTGTATCCATACAACACACTAGTAAAGTGGGTGTGATATCTTCTCTTTAAGGAAGTATGATATGGAGCTTCATAATCTTTGATCCAAACAATTTTTCTATTTGTAGTTGCTCGTGGCTCATTTGTTTTGCTCAATATTGATCTTGCTTGATATTATATCGTAATTTAATAATACAGAACTTATATTATCCAATCGTTTTTTATGATTATCTTTTCATTTATGCATGGTTGATTATTATTGTAATAATATATGTTAATGTCAAATTAAATCACGTTAATTCAGATAAAAACTATTTGATCTCATTAGTGTTAAAACTATAAATAACAATCTAAAATAAGATAGTTAGAACCATATTTAAAATTATGTCATGTACGATGTTTAAATCGAGGACAGACCTGAAGAATCCCATGGAAAAAACTTTAAGCATTGGCAATAAAGCCTAGAAATTTGGTTAACCATCATAAGGGTTATGAAGATTTCAATATTTAAAAATGAGTGTCATATGTTGGAAAAAGAAAATCCAATTCTCAAAAGTCTAAAGATTCAATCTATGTGGAAGGAACACGATCGTGTACATCATGGTTACATTCTGTTGGCTTTTCCCAACACATTATTTGGCGTATAATCATGAAAGAGTTATAGGATGAACATGACAACAAGTATAATCTTGAAGAGTTCAGCACTCTATTGTGAAATTCTTAAAATTTTAAATGAATGAGACGAAATTCATATCAGTAAACATATGTATTCATGCTCCTTATCCATGTTTTGACTGAGATGAAACGAAACTCCTAATGTATGAATCACAAAAAAGTTTTCTAAATCATTTGAAAAGTAAATTATGTTTCTATGGACAATCTGATTATGGAAATTTCATTGAGTAGGAACACATAAAACATAAGGCTGTGATTCCTGTAAATCTTCGTACTAGTGTCAGTTTTATGGCCCCGAAGGGCAATTAGAAAAGGACAAAGGGCAGGAACAATAAGAATAAAATCTAATCCAATAATAATATCTAGAAAAAAAGATAAATAATAGACTATGTTGGCGTTATAATCAACTAAGGTACTAGAAGAAGGATTGCATGCCCTTAGAAGCTCAACAGAAGACTAGAGAGGGAACCTGCAAGTAAGCAAGGTCACTAAGGGGATCGAGCCTAGTAACAGATATGTCTCTTTAAAATCTTAACGATACCATAATCACGATCTGAATAAGTGGATGGTGGTACGAGTTCCAATGTACATATTCGTTCCGACAAGTATCTCTTTTTCCTTATTAAATTCTCTAGACTACGGAAATAGGAAACAATTATATGACCATGATGATTCTTCTCTAGATGAGCTCAGGCTCTAGATAATGTGTTGCATGTCTTCGATGTAAAGAAGAATATTTTATCTAGCTTCATATTAGTTGGAAATGGCGTTAAACATACTTTCAAATGTAATAAAGTAGTGATATTAAGTCGTGATGTTTTTTTTAGAAAAGTTATGTAGAGAACTTTGGTTTATTGCTTGGAATTTGTTGTTGTTTAGGCAGTACTGGCTCTGCAAGTACTATTTTTAGTATTGCATGCTATAATTCTGTTAATCATGAGATAAATAATATTGAATATTGTCAATGGTGATATAGTAATTTGGCACACAAATTTAAATTTAAATTATGCAAACAATGAATTTAGAATTATATAGGAACGTATTGTTAATAGAACTCATAAATGTGAGATATGCGTAGACATTAGATCTTGCAACCACAAAAACATGAAAGCTTAATGGTGTATATTACCGAAAAATGAGAAATATTTTATCACTTTCATAGATGATAGTGATAGAATAATGAAGCCTTAGATAAATTTCATGTGTTTAAGAAAAAGATTGTGACATAAATGGATAAAGGCGATGTCTTAGGTCAATAGGGGTGGCTAATATACTTTGAACATGTTTAACAAATAGTGTAAACTATTTGATATTGTTCATGAAGTTAGAGCATCATATTCACCATAATCAAATGAGATAGCACGATATTCAATATATTAACATCATATTCAACACATTAGCATTGGTTCTAAGTCCTTCAATTACAACACTACCCTACACATTCACTGTTTAATAAACTTGACGTGAAAAGAGAAAACATCTTTTGCTTATCATACATGGCTTTCAGTAAAGGTACCTTCAAGTTTAAACATTTACCAAAGTTATTACCTTCACACCCATAAGAACAAAGTGAAATAACTATGTCTTAAACTTCTAACTTTAATGTATAGGTATGTAATAACAAGAATAAAGTGTTGTTCTTAGTGATTATCTTCAAGGTTCGTGCTCATACATGTCATGCATCCTTATCCTAGTTCATAAATGTGTTAAGGAAAAACCCTCTTCTTTTAGTTACATCCCACAATAGCAATCACATAGATGGAATTATTTAAGAATGCTCTGCTAACATCTCTCGTAAGGAAGAAAATCCATTCAGTGTCTAATATTTTCCTTACTTGTAACTTAGAAGGACTCAAGCTTCATGGGTTTAGGTACTCATGCATAAGAGTAAAATCACTAGTGACGCCCAATTCTTCAAACATCTTGTTCCTACCATATCGAACCTTCGTTATGGGATCTCCACTAAGATAGGTAGGGTTGCCACTCTAGAAGAATCTCCCAGTCGGTCTCTACCCATCTAAAGCATTGACTTTAGGGCTAGATCTATCAAATCCCTAAGTTAATGGATCAACCGTGTTTATCTTTAGATCCAATGAAATCCCCAACCCTCATAGAGACATTAAAACTCTTAATATCTTAAGCCATATTTGAATGTATCTCCTTATTTTCTTGTTGAACTTTTAATCCTAGCAATTGTAGCCATATTATCATAATATTCTGATATGCAATATCTAGCTTTCTTACATTAGGAATTTTAGAGAAGGTGTTCCCTTGACTATTCAAAAAAATATCAAGAGATGTTCAATGCACATAACTCAACTTCAGAGGTAGACCGAACTAGAATAGTCTTCTTCAAAGACCTCTGCCAGACTTCTCTGCTTCGAAGGGTAAGTAGGTAGATATGTAGTGATAACGTTGCAACCAAATTTCTCTATTTTCATTATCTAGCAGCTTTCATTATTATGTTCTAGGCCAGTAGTTCTCTTCATATATCTTGATTAGCCTTCCTCTAGTGATTTTTATAGATTTTATATTTTTTACATCTTCATACGAGCTTTTTATGCTTTTTTAATCTAGGGATTGCAAGATTTTAATTACCCGGCCTCTAGATTTTTATGCTTGTTCATCTCATCTCCATTCCATAAAACAAATTAAAAAGCAAATTAAATAACAAATGGGTTGGGAGTATAGGCAGATTCACGAGGAATGAGAGCAAGGCTTAGGCAAAGGTGCAGCCAAAGTTTATGACGAAATGGACAATGAGAGCTTTTAAACCAAGTGATTGCGCCCATATTCTCCAGATGCTTTTGACAAAGCACTGCAGGCGTCATGGGCCTCAAGGTCCAAAATGAATTCGTACAAACCTCCATCATCCAGAACTCACCTGAAGGCCATATATACTTCTTCTGATTCTTTTGGTCTACGGGGGCCGTGTCTATCCCTAGTGGGTCTAATTTGTTTGACTTGGAACAAGCTGATGTAGAGCAAACAGGAATTTTATACCAGTATTTAGTAGTTGTTCTGGTTATTAGTGGGCCTATTCACATTTTTTTATCAATAAGAAGCGGACTCGGTTCGATTAATGCGGCCCTGATTTAATGAGTACCATGAGCTGTCTTGTTAGTCAAGACAAATCTTGCAATCCCTTATCATCGTATCCTCTTATTACGAAAAAAAATTGTCAATAGCTCTTATAGAATTTGGGGTTCTCCTCAAGTATAGACATGTACCTGAAATATGATTATTCATGCATCCTATAACATAATCGGTAATAATTTCACCCATACAACTCCTTAAAGATCAATGCCTAAATTCCATACGTAAAATATAGACACTTTATATTTTTCTAACTAATATTCTCTCTCTCTGTGCGTACGTGCGTGCGTGCGTGTGCGTGTGCGTGTGCTCGTGCGTGTGTGTGGGGTTTCTTTCAAATAGGACGCAGTCCTTCCATAGTTAAGGAAGGCCAGCCTATTTTTTGTAAAAAATAGGATGACTTTGGTAGAATACATATACAGTTTTGTATTATAATGTGTTGTTTTAATGTTTGTATTATAATACGTAGTTTTGTATGTGGCTTTGTATTTATAACGTGCACCTATAATACAAACTGTATACGTATTCTACTAAAGTGCTCGTTTTTATACAAAAAAGGGACGGCCTTCCTGAACTCAGGAAGGAATGCGTCCTATTTGAAAGGCCCCATATATATATATATATATATATATATATATATATATAGGGGGCTTATCCAGAGAGCATTGTGCCGATTTGAGAATTTTTAGGCACGCGTAATCATCCGTGTGATGATGATCCTGTGGTTCTGCGTGAAATTGATTAGTTTCTAAATTTAACGCTAAGAATGAATTGCCATAACCACCCACCGCATATAACTCGCAATTTAATTCCCTTTTTTGAGTTATAATTGAGTACTCATTAATTGCCGCATTGTTTTTTCTAAAAATAACCATGAGAATCTCCTCCTTCCTCCGATGACAATCAAAATACGACTCACGTTGAGTTGCTGAAATAAATACAAAGTTATTTTTCGTAATACAAAGTTACTGATGCCATTGCAAACATTACTGAAATAAATACAATGTTACTTTTTATGTTGTTTTTTATTCTTAAAAAATTACTGTTACGTTTGTATAAGTTACTTGTTATTCGTAGTAACTATTGTCCATACAATAATTACTAAATAGATAAATTACTAATGTCCATACAACAATTACTAATTACAAATGTTGATATTATTGAACTCATTCTGATTCTTACTGATGATATAGTTACTTAGTACAATGTTACTTATCATGTATGTTTTTTATTCGTAAAAAATTACTGATAATGTTTGTATAAGTTACTTGCTATTTGTTGGGTGTTACTTGCCTTTCATTCATTCATACTAATAACACTTGTACAAAGTTACTAATGTTAATACATCAATTACTGATTACAAATGTCCACATTACTGAACTCAAGGAAATTATTACTGAAGTTGTATTAACTATTTTCCATACAATAATTACTGAATAGATAAATTACTAATGTCCATACAACAGTTACTAATTACAAATGTTCATATTACAGAACTCATTCTGATTGTTACTGATGATATAGTTACTTAGTACAATGCTACTTTTCTTGTATGTTTTTTATTCGTAAAAAATTAC